>JAJPUD010016619.1:20267-33543 GCA_023553655.1 Myrmecobius fasciatus
TGAATGTTTTGCAAGTCAGCATCTATGAATAACAGTAATACCTAATTGATTCAGTAAACTTTCTCTTAGAAACACAGTGCTAGAGATCATTAGAGCCCTAGGGAGGTTTTGAGAAGTGACTCTTCAATTTGGAAAACTGATAGCAGAATGTGTATGCATGGAAACACTGCAAAGCAATTCTGTAGCCTCGCTTTAAAAGTGAAAATGTTTTACTTAAGCTATTTTTAATTCATAACAGAGGGACACTATGTAGATAATGAAAAAGAAAAACTAGAAGTTTAATGAGCATTTGATATTTTTTTTCATTAGACTTAAACAAAATATAACTAGGGAATATATTCATGTTTTCATTAATATAATGTACTCCAATATAAGAAATCACTTGTAGAAAACAGGCTTGTACTTTTTTTTTCTCATTATTGACTTAGAGCATTTGGAAGTTTAAATGACTTGTCCAGCATCACGGAACCAGTTTGTGTTAGAGGTAGAATTTAAAACCAGATCTTCCATGCAAGCTTTCTTTCCATTATGCTATGCTTTCCTCCAACATATAGAAAAAAATTCAGAATGACAAATATTAAAATATTCTGTATTACCTGTGAAAATTTAAGAAGATTTCTGATATGTTATATATGTATATTTATCCTTTTTAAATACTTTTATTGATCTTTTATTTATGTTATAATTTTTTCAGATTATCTCAATTTGATGATATTTTTCTTTGGTATTATTAGTTTTTTAAATTTCATTGATCTGCTTGATTGTTATAAATATTTACAGATTGCTAAAATTCCATAATTCTCTTGTAACAAAGTAAAAGCTCAAATAAAACTAATAATAGTGATCTCATCTAAAGTTTGTGAAACATTTTACACCTATAGTATCCTTCCATCTCTCTATTTTTTAAATCAACAGAAAGAAGATAGCATATAAAAGGAAGTGGAAGTGTGAAGGGGAACATTTGGGAATATGTTAATGTCCAAAATGTCCAGAATAAAAAATATAACCTGGAGAAGAATTAAGACTTAATTTTTCTAGTTACTTTCCTTAAAATGGAGATTCTAGGAACATCCAGTCATTTAGAGGAAGATGGCTACAAAGGTGGAATGATTTTTCAGGCTGAGGGCCAGACAAGGAATGAAGGGTAGACAGACCACAGTGACAGATCACGAGGACTTTAAGCATCAATATCTATCACCTTAGATACACTGAGAAATGTTTTGACTTCAATCATTTTATGTTGTAGCTTTGACATGTTAACATATTCTATAGGTCTGAATTAACTACATGTTCAGACTTCCCCTTGTCCAATTCTCAGCAAGCAGCTTTCAATTGTAGCTAAGATTCAAGCCATACCCCATCCCTCCCAAAGCAGAAAAAAAAATAGCACACATACAAAAAATATGTTAAAACTTTTTAAAACTTCAAAACTGCTTCAAACACTTTTTTTTTTCCTTCCCAGGGTTTCAGGGAAGAGCATGATATTTGAATTGCTGTCAGGATAATGGCTTTAGTTGTTTTACAAAATAGTTATATGAGGAACATTTTAAATTTTATCAGAAAAGTTCTGTGACATTTCATTGATTTTTTCCCTTCAGCTCCTCCCTAACTACTTTTAAAGTCATACTTAGTTTCAAAACTTCATAGGATGAAGCAATTAGGTTGGGAAACTTGTCCTTACATTGTACCTAATGGAATTTCAACCATTGTCCCTAGTTTTGCCATTACAAGCAGAACACAAAACAAACAAAACAAAATAACAAAAACAAACAAAAACTCAAATCTTATGCCACCTGATAATCCTTCAAATACCTACATATCCATCATTCATTCCTCTAAGCTAATCTAAACATCATCAGTTTCTTAGGCATATTCTAATATGGAATGGTATTTATGGTCTTACCCATCCTGTCTACTTCTCCATGCTCTCCCATTTATTAACATTTTTTTTTATTAATTAAAGCTTTTTATGTATAGAACATATGAGTGATTTTTCTACATTGACCCTTGCAAAATTTTTTTATTCCAAATTTTTCCCCTCCTTCCCCCAACCCCAACCCCTAGATGATAGCCTAATACATGTTAAATATTTTAAATTATATGGCAAATCCTATATATATATATATATATATATACATATATATATACAAATTTATACAGTTATCTTACTGCACAAGAAAAAAATAGATCTAGAAAGAGAAAAAAAAAACAAACTAGGAAGGAAAACAAAATGCAAGCAAATATTTACAGAAAGCATTAAAATGCTGTGTAGTGGTCCACACAGGTCCCACAGGCCTCTCTCTGGTTTATGACTATCTTCATTGCTGAACAATAGGAACTGGTTTGAATCACCTCATTGTTGAGGAGAAAACCATGTCCATCAGAATTGATCATTGTGTAGTCTTGTTGCTGTATATAATGATCTCCTAGTTCTGCTCATTTCAGATAGATTCCCAAATATTTATACTATCAACAGTTATTTTGAATGGAATTTCTTTTTGTATCTCTTGCTGCTGAATTTTGTTGGTAATATATAAAAATGCTGATGA
This sequence comes from Myrmecobius fasciatus, assembly GCA_023553655.1. Classification (NCBI taxonomy): domain Eukaryota; kingdom Metazoa; phylum Chordata; class Mammalia; order Dasyuromorphia; family Myrmecobiidae; genus Myrmecobius; species Myrmecobius fasciatus. Next base: position 22,817 of record JAJPUD010016619.1, read on the forward strand.
TTTATGTGGATTTATTTTGTATCCTGCAACTTTGCTAAAGTTGTGAATTGTTTCTAATAACTTTTTAGTTGAGTCTCTAGGGTTCTCTAAGTATACCATCATGCCATCTGCAAAGAGTGATAATTTTGTTTCCTCATTACATACTCTAATTCCTTGAATCTCTTTTTCTTCTCTTACTGCCAAAGCTAACATTTCTAATACAATATTTTTTTTCTAATACAATATTAAATAGTAATGGTGACAGTGGGCAGCCTTGTTTCACTCCTGATCTTATTGGGAATGGTTCTAGTTTGTCTCCCTTACATATGATGCTTGCTGATGGTTTTAAGTAAATACTACTAATCATTTTAAGGAAAAGCCCATTTATTCCTATATTCTCTAGTGTTTTTAATAGAAATGGGTGTTGGATTTTATCAAATGCTTTTTCTGCATCTATTGAGATAATCATATGGTTTTTGTTAGTTTGGTTATTAATATAATTGATTATGCTGATAGTTTTCCTAATATTGAACCAGCCCTGAATTCCTGGTATAAATCCTACTTGGTCACAGTGTACTATACCGGGGATGACTTTCTGAAATCTCATTGCTAATTTCTTATTTAAAATTTTTGCATCAATATTCATTAAGGAAATTGGTCTATTCTTTTCTTTCTTGATTTTCACCCTACCTAGTTTAGCTATCAGCATCAAATCTGTATCATAGAAGGAATTTGGTAGTACACGTTCTTTCCCTATTTTTTCAAATAATTTATATAGTATTGGAATTAATTGTTCTTTGAATGTTTGGTAGAATTTACATGTAAAACCATCTGGCCCTGGAGATTTTTTCTTAGGGAGTTGATTAATAGCTTGCTCGATTTCTTTTTCTAAGATGGGGCTATTTAAAAAAAAAATTTCCTCTTCTGTTAACCTGGGCAATCTATATTTTTGTAGATATTCCTCCATTTCATTTAGATTATCAAATTTATTGGCATAAAGTTGAGCAAAGTAACTCCTAATTATTACTCTAATTTCCTCTTCATTGGAGGAAAATTCTCCCTTACCATTCTTGAGACTAACAATTTGATTTTCCTCTTTCCTTTTTCTAATCAAATTAACTAAAGGCTTGTCTATTTTGTTGGTTTTTTTCATAGAACCAACTCTTAGTTTTATTTATTAATTCAATAGTTTTCTTATTTTCAGTTTTATTAATCTCTTCTTTTATTTCCAGAATTTACAATTTGGTATTTAATTAAGGGTTTTTAATTTGCTCTTTTTCTAGCTTTTTAATTGTAAGCCCAATTCATTGATCTTCTCTTTCTCTATCTTATGCAAGTAAGCATCTAGAGATATAAAACTACCTTTTATAACCGCTTTGGCCATATCCCACAAATTTTAGTATGTTGTCTCATTATTGTCATTCTCCTGGATGAAATTATCGATTGTGTCTATAATTTTCTCTTTCACCCATTCATTCTTTAGGATTAGATTATTTAATTTCCAATTAACTTTTGGTCTCTTTTCTCCTGGCCTTGTAATTACATGTGATTTTTACTGCATCATGATCTGAACAGGATGCACTTACTATTTCTGCTTTTCTGCATTTGATTTTTGAGGTTTTTATGCCCTAACACATGATCAATTTTTGGATAAGTTCCATAAACCCCTGAGAAAAAAGTACAGTCCCTTCTACCACCATTCAATTTCCTCCAGAGATCTATCATACCTAACTTTTCTAGCCTTTTATTTCCTCCCTAACTTCTTTCTTATTTATTTTGTGTTTTGATTTATCTAATTCTGAGAGAGCAAGGTTGAGATCCCCACTAGTATAGTATTACTGTCTATGTCTCCTTGCATCTCTGTTAGTTTCTCCTCTAGGAATTTGGATGCTATACCACTTGGTGCATATATGTTTAGTATTGATACAGCTTCATTGTCTATGGTACCCTTTAGTAAAATATAGTTTCCTTCCTTATCTCTTTTAATTAGATCGATCTTTGCTTTTACTTAATCTGAGATAAGGATTATACCCTCATTCTTTGAGTATACCCATAGTAGAAATATAGTTCTCAAGAGTTCTTTCCTTTTTACCTTTTTATGCTTCTCTTGAGTTCTGTGTTTGGAGGTCAAATTTTTTGTTCGGATTTGGTCTTTTCATTGGAAATAGGTGAAATTCTCCTGTATCATTGAATGACCATCTTCTTCCCTGGAAGATAATGCTCATTTTAGATGAATAACTTATTCTTGGCTGTAATCCAAGTTCCCTTGCCTTTCAGAATACCTGATTCCAGGCCCTTTCGATTTTTTAATGTGGAAGCTGACAGATCTTGTGTGATTCTAATTATGGTTCCTCAGTATTTGAATTGTTTCTTTCTAGCTGCATGCAATATCTTTTCCTTGGTGCGATAGTCCTGAAATTTAGCCATAATATTCCTTGGGGTTTTAATTTTGGAGTCTCTTTAGAAGGTGATCAGTGAATTCTTTCAATGGCTATTTTGCCTTCTGATTCTAAAACATCAGGGCAGTTTTCTTTCATGATTTCCTGGAATATAGCATCTAGGTTCTTTTTTTTTAATCATGGCTTTCAGGAAGTCCAATAATCCTTAGACTGTCTCTCCTATATCTGTTTTCCACGTCAGTTGTTTTTCCTAAGAGATATTTCATATTTTCTTCTATTTTTTTCTTTTTTTGTTTTTGTTTGACTGATTCTTGAAGTCTTATTGAGTCATTCACTTCTATTTGTTCAATTTTAATTTTTAAAGTATTATTTTCTTCAGTGATCTTTTTAGCTCCTTTTTGTAACTGGCCAATTGAATTTTTTTGTTCATTGCATTCTTTTTCCATTTTACCAATTTAGTTTTTCAGTGAATTGTTGTCTTTTTCCATTTCACATTTTTTTTAGTGAGTTGGTGTCTTTTTCCATTTCACAATTTTGTTTTCAGTGAATTGGTGTCTTTTTCATATCTCTTTTGCAGGGCATTATATCCTTCTTGCACTGATCTCAATTCATTTCCCCATTTTTCTTCTAACTCTCTTTTGAGATTCTTTATGCAATCTTCCAGGAAAGCCTTGTGAAAGGGGCACCAAGTCTTGTATCCCTTTGTGGTTTCCTCTGGAGTTGCTTTCCCTTTAGGAACCTCTGGAGCTGTCCATATTCTCTCCACAAAAGCTGTCTCTGGTGAGAGCTCCCTTCTGTTTCTTACTCATTTTTTAGAACTTGAGGTCTCTTTAAAGCAGGTGACCCTCAGCTGCTTCAATTCATCCTGGGGCAGTTTGTGTAGTTGACTCCAGTGCAGGCCTGGTCGGGCTAGATCCATGCTCTCAGCTGCTCTCAATCCACCCTTTACCAAAGGTAGACCTGCCAATGCTCCTGCCCACCAGCAGAGCAAAGTGACTCAAGTGTCTCCCAGGACTTCCCAGGTGCCTAGAATCAGACACGCTCCGTCTAAGCCCTGGTCTCCTGCCCCGGCTGCACTCTGAGAGCTGCAAGTGGCCTGGTCCCCTGCCCATCCAAAACAGACCTGCTCTGGAGTTCTTCCAAGGTAATTTTTGATGGAAATGTGTTGTACTCCAAGTGTTTGAGGGAGCTTTCACTCCAGAATCAGTTCAAAAGCTTAATCTATTCTTGGTTTGAAGGACAATCAGAGGAGCTCAGAGAGAGTCATGTCTGCACTCCACCATCTTGGCTCTGCCCCCTAAGATTGTAATTATGTTTGCTGAGCCATGGACATTGATGTTTAAAAGACTACATAAAACAGAAATCCCAATGAACTAAAGAAAGACAAATTGTGTATCTTTTTTAAGGAAAGAAAATGGAATTTGCAGGTGATAAATCTTGATTATTAATATTATTCTAGAAGAATGTTTAAAAGATTTGTTAGTGAGCATCAATACAAACAAGTGACCAATGTGTTCTTCAGTAGCAGGGTTTTTTTCGCTCAAGAGAAATCTCAATTTCTTTATCAAGGATAGACTAAGTTATAATATATATGATAACATTAATATTGAATTCAATCTCCCATATTGCTTTTATGGACAAGATGGAAAGATATAGAGTAGCTAGTTACTTAATGTTAAATTCAAGAGGTATCATTCATGATTGGATGTCAATTTGCTAGAACTTTATTGAAGAATTTCAAAGATCTATCATTGAACATCTCATTTGTTAATACTCTAGGAAATGTGTGAATTTATATATGGGAATAATTCCCCCAATGAAAGTTTTCAACTGATTCTTACTTGTATATTTTCTCATTTGTACATTCTGATAGAGACTAACATTTTAAGGAACTTCTTCCTATTCTTTTAACATTAACAAGATACCCATGGACTTTATGGGCAACTCATTATTTATCCCTCTTAATTGTTCTGTGTTTTATTAATGATATCCTTTATAACACTAACCCTATTCAATTTTTAAAATATGAGGTAACATACTCATGTCCACCATTTTTTTTCTGTTTTCCTTTGAGTAATCCTCAAATTCAATTATTCAGAAAATATCATATTTTATGCTTTGTCTCAAGTAACACTGGTATATGAAAGGGAAAAAAAGAGATAGATCTTTGATTAAGGTTGATTAATCTTGGGATTATAGAAAGCTTACAACTTTACAAAGGCCATCCAAGCTGTTCACTTCATTTTCAACTCTGAGGTCAGCTCAACATCCATTTGCAATCCATCAAATTGCATATCATATTCTAAATTGTACATATTCTCCTTCTCTTTGTGCTGGTTTGAAAATAATGCCATATTATTTAAGGTAATACTAGATCTAATTAAAGAGAGTCTACAATGTTTGGGGATATGACACAATCAGTATAATATTACTAACAATCAGGAACATATGGAAGATCATGATATTTAGAGAATTTTATTATGTTGTGGAATTGAATAAATTTCTATAAAAATGCTGGATCTCTTTAGGAAGTATGTATATCCCATATTTATGTTTTATTTAATATTAATGATCATAAGATCAATGTATGTTATGCCTTTGAAGAAATCATTATAATATTTACATATATTGTTAACTCCATAAAAGTAAAAGTCTTAAAATTGGTGCTTTTTATCTATTGATTAAAATATTAGGGATAGTTTTTGCTTTATTTATTTTAGTTAATCTAGAAGCAATAATACAGTTTGATCTTGAGTTAAGAGAAATTAAATGAACACTTGTGATTCAATTCTGGAGCTAACTCAATTTTTTTTCAGTTCAATTATAAGTATACTTCAATTTCTATCTTGTGAGAAAACATTCAATATTGGGAATTGTAAGAGGACTTTCTTATATTGTTTTAACCTAGCCTTGGATGATTGAGAAGGTGAACCACTTCTACTGACTACTTAGAGATACTTAACTAAGGATCTAGGTTATATTGATTTTTTTTTAAAAAGTCAGATCTAAAGCTTGAGGCAAGAAGTTTTCTCATAATTATACATCTCAAGTAACCCATATGACTTATCTGAAACCTTTCTCCATATTAGTCAAATCAGTTGTTGTTTCCATGATCCTTTGATTGAGAACAGACACTTGGGTGAAGTGGGATATTTCTTTTCCTGCTTTCAGAGAATTGTACCTTTGTGTTATCCACCTCCCTCACTTATAAAGTCCCTAATCTTTCATCCAATTAGAAATCTGATTACTTCATTTTGTATCCAGGTCAATTATTTTCTTTTAATTGATTGATTAATAAGTTAATTATTTACTTTGATTATTTAATTATTAGGCTAATTATTTGTTTTTACAAACATTTGTTTCTTTATTCATTACTTACCAGAGAACTTAGTACATCTTTTAGTCAAATGATGTCCATATACTACAAAATGTGGCATAATTTTGATTATCCTTAGTAAAAGTGTCCTAGTTTCCTAACTGTGAACTCTCTCTCTCTCTGTCTCTCTGTCTCTCTGCCCCCCTCTCTTTCTTTCTCCTATATTGTTTGTTTATTGATTCATTTATTAGTACAAGTCTGTTTATCTCTTTCCCATTTCAATCATTGAGCAATTTTTTTTAAATCCCCATAAATAAGCATGGGTAATCAACAATTCTGAAAAAAAAAATGTGTTTAATTCTGCATTTAAATCCTTCACATACCCAGCAGGAGGATGGTAGCATGTTTCATTGTAAGTTCTCTATACTTATGGATTATGTTTATATTGACTGGATACCTAAGTCTTTCTTTTTTTCTCTCTGCAAAATTGTTGGTATTATATACTCATAGTTTTCCCCATTTCACTATGCATCAGTTAATCAAAGTCTTCCCAATTTACTTTAAAATTGTCCATTTCATCATTTCTTATGAAACAATAATATTCTATTGCATTTCTATTCTACAATTTGTTTAACCACTTTCCAAAAGAATAGTACTATTTAGTTTCAAATTTTGGACTGCTACAAACAGAACTATTAATGATTTATATTTTTTTAATAGTTAGGTAATTTTCTTATTTTTTGGCTTCTTTGGGATTTAGAACTAGTTATGATACATACAGGATGCACATTCTAGATTTCTCAATTCCTGGCTGCTACTTCTGCCTTTCTGGTTCCTTTTCTGACTATAGTTCAACAACTAGCTTTTGAAGAAATAAATACTTTAAGCCTTAAGTGTTATCTCATGCTTTTAGCCTTGAGTCCAAAAGTTTTTGAGTTTGGCACCAGAACCTAGAGGGGCAAGATTTTAATCATCAGCATATTTCCCAGAAAATAAAATCACCGAAAATTGCTGTTGCTGAAAAACTAAAGGCATTCCATTGTTGGGCAGGGCATGTAGACCTTGCCAGCTTTCCACGATTACCATTGTGAGCAACTCTTATAGTATGTATATGAAATGAATTGCAATAACTCAAAAGAAGTAATACAAGGGTCTTTATTTTCTAGGCAAGATATAATGAGTTTATGACTTCATATATGTTCTTTATGTCTTGTACAGTTTTGTGATAAGAAAATTTTTTAAATGTTCTATAGCCGCACTGTACATTGGATACCTTTTTTGGCTTCTATTGTCACTCATTTTATAGTAGAATATATGCATATCCATTAATAATATATATTTTAGAGTAAAGTTCAGGCAAGATAATTGATTATCCAATAAGAATTGTGTATATTTAATAAATATGCACAATCATGTATTTAGAATGCAGCAAACCTTGGCAGCAACCTTGAAATTCATCCAGTACAAGTCATTGGTTTTACAGATGAAAAAACTGAGGCTAAACTAAATTACTGGACACTAAAACACCTTTTGGTTTAGGTCTCCAGGATCAAACTCAGCCCATGTGAAATCAAAGACCCTTATGAGAGTCCCAAGATTCAAGGCAAATAGATAATATAAAACGAATTCTCAGCACATTTTCTGACATGTTTTTAAAATTATTAGAGATGAAACTAGTGAAGTTTTCCTATAAATGATACCATTTACATTTGATAAGTGGTTCAAACTATAAAGAATATGAGACAATATTTGTAGGAAGAAAAAATAATTGACTACAATTCTATCATTCATTTACATACATTCAGTCTGTTGACTGTGTTCTTCAGATTAACCTTATAAATTATGATGAAATTCTCAAAGTAGCTCAAAATGTCAATTGTTTCAAATCACTTTCTCATTCTGAAAGAGAGACAATCTTAATGGGACATATCCATCCCCCTCTCCTAATTTTGAAATTAGTTTTCCGTGTTTAAAGGGATTAATTTTTCCTTGAAATGTTATCATCAGGGAAAGGAATGAGGATATTATAACAATATTTCCTTTACACAGGCCAAGAACATCACTAAGGTGCTAATGATTTGAATTCTTTTAGGAAATCAGAATAATTCCCAGACTGTGTTGTTGAATGAACAGCATTATAGATTGTCACTGGAGAAAGCTTTTCAAGTGATTAGATAGTTCCTTTCTTAAACTCATGATAAGGGTCAGGTATACATTTCATTGAATCACATCAAGGAAGTATTCTATGGCTAAATAAGGAAAGACAAGGATAGTAGGGATACATGAAAGTTGTGTGACCCCACTTCAATAACAGGGACATACGTATCCTTCAATATACCTTTCTGATTAGAGCTGATGTTGTACAGTAACATAGACCACATATTGTGAGGTGACCATCTTCTATTGAGGAACCTGGGGTGCAAAACATCAAAAACATATCATTAGATTCAAAAGGGTTTTGAAAGGCATACACTTATTCCTTCCTTAGCTGACATGCTGTGTCAAAGCACATAGGTGGATGCCCTGCAGACAGTAACATTAAAATTGTATAATGGAATATACTTGGCTCTGCTACAGCTCCTCAAAGTACAGTTAATGTTTTGGTTTCCTGTTTCTTTTCTTTTCTTTCCTTTCTGTTGTTTATTTATACCCTCTGAAAATACACAGTAAAACATTTCAAGGTACAGATATCAGGTTACAAGTAAAAATATTTTATTGGTATATTTATGTGACTTGAGTTTATTATCTGAATCATTCCATCAATATATTTTATTTCTTTTCATTCTTTTGACAAATGCTTTCTCTGCTATCAGTAAAATGAAAAGTTTTTTTCCCATTTTCACATACTCTAAAGTATGTAATACTCTAAAGGTTAAAATTATGTACAAATACAACCTCAAACTACATTCCCATAAAAAATTCATCAGTTACATATTTTAAAAGTAACTGGTAAGAATGATGTATAAAAGTAATAATAATGATTCATATTCATATAATGTTTTAGGAATTACAAGATGCTTTGATTGAACAATCATTAGGATGGCAATGATGAACAAGACAGACAGAGCTGTCAATTATCCATGAGCCTGACTAATCTGGCCTGGGCCTTTTCTTCTTCATTTTGTTATTAAGCACTTTTAAATATCATTAAGCACTTACTATGTGACAGGTATTCTGCTAAGCGCTGGGGATACAATATAATAAAAAATAAAGATCTTGCCCTCAAAGATCTTGCTCTCTAATGGGGGGCAATATTTTTTACTACTTGATTTTTTATTACTTGAATATCGTGAAAATATTTTGCATGATTACATGTATATAGCATATATTAAATTCTTTGCCTTCTCAATTAAGAGAGTTGGGGGTATAAAAAGGAGAAGGGAGAGAATTTGAAGTTCAAAGTTTCAAAAATTAATGTTAAAAATTGGTTTTATATATAACCAGAGAAAAATAAAATACTGAATAAATAACCAAATTAAAAGAAAATTATTAAGACACCCTAGGTCAAAATCTCCATGCCATCTAGATAATCCTTATTTTTGAAATATACAGGAATACTGCAGAACTCTATGCTCACAACAGCAATTTGAGAATAGATATAAATACAATATCATCTCCATTTCACTGAATAGTATGTTCATTTAAGGTGAACCAAAACATGACAATGACATAGTAGGAAAAAAAAAAGAAAAAAGAAAACACTAGTTCTAGAGTCAGTGAAACTCAGCTTAAATCTCATGAATATTAATTATCACTTGATTAAAATTTAACTTATCTTAGCCTCTCCATTTTGATGTAGGAAGTTGTGCTTCAAAAGACCCTGAAGTTTCTTTTAAACTTCAGATCTATAACCCATCTTCTCTATTATAAGCTGAGAAGTAGACACCAATAGTTTCCTTAAAACACTAAAATTGGATGATTTTTTCAAATAGTCCAAAGAAACTAGGGCCAGTTCCTTTGAGGTGAACCTAGATTTTTTTTTAATAATTGCATTTTATTTTCAAAATATATGCAACAATAGTTTTAACATCACCTTTGCAGAACTTTGTGTTCCAATTCTTTTCTCCCTTCCATCCCTTCAGTACCTCTCTTAGATGGCAAATAATGCTATATATGTTAAACATGTGCAATTCTTCTATACATAATTCCATTATTATCATGCCACACAAGAAAAATCAGATCAAAAAAGGATAAAAAGAGAAAGAAAACAAAAAGAAATCAAACAACCAAAAAAATGTTGAAAATACTATGTTGTGATCCACAATCAGTCCCCACAGTCCTCTCCCTGGTTGCAAATGGTTCTCTCCATCACAAGTCTATTGGAATTGGCCTATATCACTTTATTGTTGAAAAGAGCCAAGTCCATCACAGTTGATCTATGCATAATCCTGTTGTTGCTATGTACAATGTTCTCTTGGTTCTGCTCATTTCACTTAGCATCAGTTAATGTAAGTCTCTTCAGGCTTCTCTGAAATCATCCTGCTGATTGTTTTTTATAGAATAATAATAATCCGTTGCATTCATATACCATAACTTATTCAGTCATTCCTCATTTGATAGGTATCTACTCAATTTCCAGTTCCTTGCCACTACAAAAAGGACTATTACAAATATTTTTGCACATATGGATCATTTTCCCATTTTTATGATCTCTTTGCAATCCAAGTTAAGTAGAGACACTGCTGGATCAAAAGGTAGGCACAGTTTGATAGCCTTTTGGGCATAATCCTATATTGCTTTCCAGAATGGTTGGATCAGTTCACTACTCCACCAACAATGTATTAGTGTCCCTGTTTTCTCACATCTCCTCCAACATTCATCATTGTCTTTCCTGTCAACTTAGCTGAGATGTCTTCTACCTCAGAGTTGTCTTAATTTGCATTTCTCTGATCAATAGTGATTTAGAGCATTTTTTCAAATGACTAGAAATGGCTTCATCTAAAAAGTCTGTTCTTAACCTTTTATCAATTTTATCAATTGAAGAAGAGTTTGAATTCTTATAAATTTGAGTCAATTCTCTATATATTTTAGAA
>JAJPUD010016620.1:0-33536 GCA_023553655.1 Myrmecobius fasciatus
CCCCCCTCTGGTCCAAAGGGCTCAGTATATTCATGTGGACAGTGACCACAATGGCAGCTATCTTTCATAATCACACACTCCAAATTAAAAGAAACCTAAAAGGCCATCTAGCCTAGTCTATATCTGAACAGAAATACCTTCTGCAATATTGTGACAAAGAGGTTATCTATAGTGTTAACAATAAAAAATATTGCTGGGAGGCTATAATCTTTCCACTTTCTCTCTCCCTTTCCCAACACAAAGAAAGCTTCAGCTTCAGAAATTATTTGTAAAGGAGATCTTTGCATATTTTGCATAAAGGAGACATTTTAGCATAAAAGCATAATCAAGTTTCCAAAAGTAAATAGATATCAGGCTGATGCCTTACCTAAGCCATTCCTCAATGTAGCTTCTTTATTTATGCCCAATATGTACACATTTTTTTTTGTCTTTTTATTTTTAAATTTTATTTTATTTTCAGCTCATGGAACAAAACAAGCATTTCCATAAGACAGTACAATAAAAAAAAGATTGCACATGAAACTGCAAATACTACATACAATATGCTATTCCCTAAATATACATTTATTAGAAATACAACAAACCTTTCCTTTATTCTCTATCAGGAGTGGATCCTATTTCATTCAAGTCTTTTCCTTTTCTTTCCATTTGTATCTTTTATGTATCTTTTTTATATTATGTTTATGTATCTTTTTAATATTAGTCTTTTCCTGATCTCTCCTCCCCACACACTACATTGAAACCTCTCTTCTAATAAAGGATAAAAGCAACAGTTAAACCTAATTGCCCAAAACAAACAGTGTGTCGGCATATGCTACATTCTTGACTAGTAGTTCTCCACCTCCCCATGGAGTAGAGATGTAGGTTTCATCTTCTGTTGTCTGGGACTAAGACTGTTCATTGCAATTAATTGCAGCTAAGATTGTTCAGCTGTCTTTTATGTTGTTTTCATTTCCTTTATTGTCGGCATTATATATATTACTCTCTTGTTTCAAGAAACAGTATTGACCCAGACTTTTTAAAGTTGATCTAAAAGTCCCATCTCACATTTTAAACCATGGCTTATATGGAACTGCCTGTGATGGAAAAAGTCTTAATTCACCGACTCAACTGGTAAGCTAACTTGTTTTGAAGCAAAATCTAAAGAAAGTAACCTTGGAAAGTTCCAAATGAGCAAACCTGAAATGTATCCTTAGCTGTGAAGAGCAGGGATGTGGGGGACGAAAGGTACTTTAAAATGGGGCAAGGGAAACGTATTTCATTTCAAGATGAGCTATCCTTTAGCTCTATTAGTTTTTCTGTCTACTCTGGCCTAATCCTTTGGGGACAGTGAAAGGGATTGCAAAATTAATTAAGGACAGGGGGAAAAAGTAACTTACAAAAGCTTGTGGATGGAATGGTATTATGCAGCTTGTCTTGATTTCCTTCTGCCAAAATGAGATTCATCGAAGAAAGCCTTTAACTAAATTAACACCTCTCCTCCAGGGTCTTCCTCCCCCCCCCCAAGATGTTAACAACCAACTGCAGTCCTGTTGGATACCAGTGTGGGTAATCAACAGAAATGGTTCTATTAAAGAGCTGGAGACAGCCTCGTGGGATGTTTTATTTACTTTTAACTTAGAAAAAGGAGGCATTCACTGGAGGACTTGCTTATCCAGCCAGCCTGGCTAGCTGAAGAACCCACAAGGAGAAAATAGAAAGCTCTTTAAGTCGGTGAAGAAGCTTAGGGCGGTTTTCCTGCTCCCACAAGCTGTTGGTTTGCCAGTGTTATTTCCTGTTTGTAGAAAGGAGTCTCAAGAGCAGCCTTTGGGGAGCGGCCCGGCAGCTCAGGACCGTGGCCAGGACAACGGCTGGCCCTTCCTTCCAGAGGGAGGATCTGGGCCAGCTGGGTTGGCGGTGGCGGCGGCAGCAACGGCGGCAGCAACGGCAGCAGCAGCATCTTCAGCATCTGTAGCAGCAGCATCTTCAGCATCTTCAGCATCTGCAGCATCTTCAGCATCTGCAGCAGCAGCAGCAGCAGCAGCAGCAGCACTCAACCGCTCACTATGGGAAATTAAAGAAAATAGAAGCTCTTTCAAACTAAAACAACGGCCAGTCCCCAATCCCGCTGCTGCTTTCCTGCTTGTCAGGATCAGCTTCTGCAGCCCCGGGCACTGGACAACCCCGGGTAATTGGCAGCTGGTGGGTAGGGCCGAGAACTAGAAAAGTTGAAGGCTGGTTCTAAGAAAAGATCCAATCTCTGCCTTGGGGAACTGGAAACCAAGTGAGTGGGAAACAAGGAGAGGGCAGTCTAAGACAAAAGGAAACAAAGAATTCCCCCAAGAAAAATTCCCCCAAGAATAGTGGACAGGTGGTTTGGAGACCTGGACTTCTTTTAGAGATGTGTTAATTTTAAGGTCTTTTAGAAGCATTGTGGTAAGGGTGAAAATGGACCTAGAATTAGGAGAACTGAGTTTCATATATGGCTCCACCATTTATAGTCAAATGACCTTAAACAAATCATTTAATTTATGAACTTCAGTTTTCTCATCTGTAAAGGGGAGAGTACATTTCTATTGTTTGTCAACTAGAGGGGCTGTTGTCACAACACATAAGACACTGTATAAAAGCACTTTGAAACATTAAAGGGTTACATATACATGTATGTTGTTTAGTCCTGTCAACTCTTCATGATCCCATTTGGGGTTGCAAAGACACAGGAGTGGTTTGCCATTTCTTTCTACTGCTCATTTTACAGATGAGGAAACAGAGACAAATAGGATTAAGTGACTCACCCAGGATCATACAGCTAATAAGTATCTGAGGCCAAATTTGAACTCCTGTATTCCTGAGACCTGGATCTCTGCTCTATCCAGTGTCACCTACATGCAGAACATACACACACACATACACACACACATTTCTTTTTTAAAATTTTTATTAATACTTTTTATTTGCAAAAAATATGTATGGGTAATTCCTAAACATTAACCCTTACAAAGCTTTCTGTTACAAATTTTTCCCCCCTACTCTCCACCCCTCCCCTAGATGGCAGTATATCCACTACATGATAATTATGTTAGAATACTTAAGAAATCGAATATACATACATATATTTCTATACCTATATCTATAGATATAGATGGATATAGCTGTCATAAAGAGAGGCTGAAGATAATATAATATAGAAAATAGCAGCTGTAATATTTTTTAAAATTTTTGATAGTATTTTAGTTTTCCAAATACATGTAGTTTTTATTTATTTGTTGAAAATTTTAATAATAGCTTATAAATTTTCAAAATACTTGTAAAGATAGTTTTCAACATTCATCCTTGCAAATCCTTGTCTTCCAAATTTTTCTCCTTCCCTTCCCCTCCCCTAGATAGCAAGCAATCCAATATAGGTTAAACATGTGCAATTCTAAATATATTTCTGCATTTATCATGATGCACAAGAAAAATCAGATCAAGAGAGAGGGGAAAAAAGCAAGCAAACAACAACAAAAAAGGTAAAAATATTATGTTGTGATCCATATTGAGTTCCCATGGTCCTCTTTCTGGATGTAGATAGCTCTCTTTCTCTATCACAAGTCTATTGGAATTGGCCTGAATCACATCATTGTTGAAAAGAGCCAAGTCCATTAAAGTTGATCATCACATAATCTTGTTGTTGCTGTGTACAATGTTCTCTTGGTTCTACTCACTTCACTTAGTATCAGTTTATGCAAGTCTCTCCAGGCCTTTCTGAAATTATCCTGCTGATTGTTTCTTGGGAACAATAATATTTCATTACATTCATATGTAACCATATGAATGATATGGTTACCATATAATTTATATATGAATTATAACCATAACTTATTCAGCCATTCCCCAACTGATAGATATCCACTCAGTTTCCAGTTTATCAGCATTTATTTTTGTAAAACTTTGGATTCCAAAATTTTCTCCCTCCTTCCTTTGCCTCCCCCTTCCCAAGACAGCAAGCAATCTGATACATATTAAATATGTGTAATTTTAAAAACATATTTCTGTATTTGTCATGTTGTACGAGAAAAATCAAACCAAAAGGGAAAAAACCATGAGAAAGAAAAAACAAGTAAACTGACAAAAAAAGGTGGAAATACCATACTTCTATCCACTTTCAGTCTCCATAGTTCTCTTTCTGGATGTGGATGATATTTTCCATCCCAAGTCTAATGGAATTGCCTTGAATCACCGAATTGAAGAGAAGAGCTGAGTTGATCTTCACATAATCTTGTTGTTATTGTGTACAATGTTCTCTTAGTTCTGCTCACTTCACTCAGCATCAGTTCATTTTCTGAAATCAGCCTGCTCATCATTTTTTATAGATCAATAGTACTCCATTACATTCACATACCATAACTTATTCAGCTATTTCCCCAATGGATGGACATCCACTCAATTTCCAGTTCCTTGTCACTACAAAAGACAGTTGTTATTTTTCATCATTAGAAAGAAAATGGCAGTGAGAGAATCCTGCACATTTGGAAGGTGGTGATTCATACAGATTTGTGAGAGTTGGAAGGAACCTTAGAGTCCAATTCACTCACTTAACCAATAAGGAAACAGGCCCAGAGGCACTCTATAAATTGCCCAAGGTTACACAAGTGTCTAATGACAAAGTCATCTTATGATTCCAAAAGACAACTTTCATTTGATTGACAGCACCATTCACTTAACCAGTTTTGAGAGACAAAAAAAGGAGCCTAAAAGATTTCCTGGGAGTGAAGAGCACACTGGAGCATGATTTTCCTTAGTTGCTCCCCTGGCTCACTCATCATAAGCAAGACTTATTGCTTCGCTTGATCATGGCTACAATTAAATAGAAGTTATGGGCAAGGAGGAGGGCCAAGGCCAGGCCAGGCAATGGGCTCTTTAGATGTCAGGATTGCTGAGTTACATGGTACCCTTCGTTTCTCTTACTCCAAGGAGACTTTGGAAGGAGAGAGGTGAGTGGAAAGGAGGTGCATTTGTGGGCAAGAACATAGTATCAGGGGAGGTGGGTGGCAGCATTCCTATTTTAAACTGAATAGGAAAATCTCAGTTTTCCCACATTCCCTTCAACATTTATCATTATTTTTTCTTGCCATCTTAGCCAATTTGAGAGGTATAAGGTGGTACCTCAGAGTTGTTTTAATTTGCCTTTCTCTAATCAATAGTTATTTAAAGCATTTTTTAATATGACTATAGATGGCTTTAATATCATCATATGAAAATTTCCTATTCATATTTTTTGACCATTTATCAATTGGGGAATGACTTGTATTCTTATAAGTTTGACACCGTTCATTATGTATTTTAGAAATGAGACCTTTATTAGAAGCATTGACTGTAAAGATTTTTGTTCCCCCAGCTTTGTATTTCCCTTTTAATCTTGTTTCTTTTGGTTTTGTTTGTGTAAAAACTTTTTAATGAAATCAGTTGTTCATTTTGCCTTTCATCACGTTCTTTAGTTCTTCTTTGGTCATAAATTCCTCCCTTCTCCAAAGATCTGATAGATAAATTATCCCTTGTTCTCCTAATTTGTTTATAGTATCATCCTTTATGCTCAAATCATGTACCCATCTTGACTTTATTTTGGTATGGGGTGTGAGATATAGGTTTATGTCGAATTTCTGACATATTATTTTCCAGTTTTCGCAGCAATTTTTGTCAAATAGTGAGTTCTTATTCCAGAAGCTGGAGTTTGGGGTTTATTGATTATTATGTCATGTGTATCTAATCTATTGCACTGATCCATCACTCTATTTCTTAGCCAGTACCAAATGGTTTTGATTACTGCTGCTTTATAATATAGTTTTAGGTTTGATAATAAGCCACCATCCTTTGGTTTTTTTTTTTATTAATTCTCTTGATATTCTTGACTTTTTGTTCTTCCAGATGAATTTTGTGATTATTTTTTCAAGTTCTATAACATAATTTTTTTAGCAGTTTGATTGGCATGGCACTGAAAAAGTAGATCAATTTTGGCAGAATTATCATTTTTATTATATTAGCCTATATATGAGCAATTGATATTTTTCCAGTTGTTTAGATCTGACTTTATTTGTATGAGAAGTGTTTTATAATTGTGTTTATGTAGTTCTTGGGTTTGTCTTGATTCCTGCTTTTAAAAAAATGTATTTTTGAGGCAGTTAGGTTGTGCAGTGGATAGAGCACCAGCCCTGAAGTCAGGAAGACCTGAGTTCAAATATGGTCTCAGACACTCAACACTTCCTAGCTGTGTGACCCTAGGTGAGTCACTTAACCCCAATTGCCTCAGCAAAAAAAAAATGTTTTGGGAATATAGATTTAGCAGTGATACTGTTGGATAAAAGTATATGCAGTTTTATAGACCTTTGGGTATGGTTCAAAATTGCTCTTCAGAATGTCTGCAACAATGCATTAGTGTCCCACAAACTAATTATATTCAAGCTATTAAGCTGTGTGAGCTACTAAAGTTTAAAACTGCACTGAGACTTTTGGGACACCCAGAATACAATAAAAGTTCACTGATTTCCTGAATTTGTGTGGGTGCACTAAAGAGTTAAAAAAATTGACTACTTTTAAAAAATAATTTTAAAAATTCATTTTTGTATATATTTCATATATACAGGATTCTGGATATGATCTCCTTGGCAGTGGTTATGAGAACAGTCCCAATAGTGAGAAGTTCCATCAATAACATTTTTTTTTTACAGTAGGGGCCAAGAGCTAGATTATAAGAGCTAGAAATGTCCTTAAGGGCCATCATGCCCAATCCCTTCCTTTGACAGTTAAGGAAACTGAGCCCCAAAAAGACCTATGTAACTTTCCCAAGATCACACAGCTACTAAAAATCTGAAATGGAATTTGAACCCAGGTTTTTTTTTTTTTTTTTTTTTTTTAAACTCAAGTCCAGTGCCCTATCTACTAGATCCTGCTTCTTCTCTCTGTATTATCTCCCTGATACAATGTAAACTACTAAAGAACAGGGAATCATTCAGTCTGATCTTTGCATCTCCAGAGCCTAGCACAGTGTCTGGATTTGCAGATAATAATACTTATTGAGTGAATCATTGATAGAATATACACTAACTCGACCAGGCTATAAAGTATTCATAGAAATTCTTAGGACTCTTGTTATAACAAATAGACAAGCAATATATTATCAGTATATTAATTGTTTAAAAATTTTAAATCTTTTCAATTAACAAAAATTATTTTCTCTCCCTCCCATGACCTTCCTTTAAAGAACAAGAAAAACAAAACCCTTTGTAACACAAATGAATAGTCAAGCAAGATCAATTTTTTTTTTTTTGCTGAGGCATTTGAGGTTAAGTGACTTGCCCAGGGTCACACAGCTAGGGAATGTTAACATGACTTTTTTAAAAGAATACACATTGATTCTTTTTTCCCCCTTTCTTTTTCTTTTCTTTTCTTTTTTTTATATTAAAGCTTTTTATTTGCAAAACATATGTATGGGTAATTTTTCAACATTGACCCTTACAAAGCTTTCCTTTACCAGTTTCCCTCCCCCTAGTCCCCACCCCTCCCCTAGATGTCAGGAAGTCTACTACATGTTAATTATGTTAAAATACTTGACAAATCGAATATAATACACATTGATTCTCTGAGATTATTTCTATTTCTAGTTCACTAATCATCCCTTTAATTATACAGTCTAGAATTTTACCAGCAAACAAAGTTAATCTCTTTGACCTTTAGTGTGTAGATGGTATTTCTTTCCTTTAGAATTTTGGAATTAACTACCCTCTTTTCCAATACTTCATTACTTCTCCTATTCTTTGATAATCTTTCAGAGATTTCTGAGAGTAGCTTGTTTGACAAAGACAAATGCCAATTCTTTAAGAATCCTAAGGTGTAGTTCTTCTGGATCTGGTGACATCAACTATGGGTCTAGATGCTCAGAGTTCTGCATACTCTGACATTCTTTGATTTTGTGTCTGAGATTTGGTGACTTGAACTCACAAAGGATCACTAGGTGCTCTCTGGCTTCCTACTAATTGTTATGGGCTTATTTTTGTCTATTTTCATTCTTCCTGTCCATTCCAAAAATCATTTTGCTTGGTAGAAAAACAAAATTAAGTACGATTGAGCAGCTCTCCTTCTCTCATCTGTTACTGCCATATTGTCCATGCCAAGCATCTGGGTTCTCTCTTTTTTGTCTTTTCTATTACTGGAAAACCCTAAACCTTCTTTGGTTTTCCTTAGCTTCCATTGATAACCTGAGTTTATTCAGACAATAATAGCACTCCTTATATTATTCTTATAGGACTGTGCCGTACTTTTATATTAGTTCTCTTTTCCTGACAGTGTTTCCATCATCTACATGTGCATTTTAATATTGTAAGTGGTTGTTGATTTCCTTGAGTATTCTCAACAAATAGATGACTATTTCTCCCCTCCCCCTTCTCAATGCAATTGTTTTTCCTTTTCTTCTACATTTTATTCTTGATGGTTTTCCATCTTGCCTAATCTAACTTTCCTTATAGGATTTAAGATCACTGGATCCTATTTATTCTTTATATGAACTTTTTGAAATCTGCTCTCCTAAAATTTGGGGTACAATCAGAAAATCTCCAGTTTTCTTCTTTTTCCATCACCAAGTCTAAGATAAAATGTTCATTTTTCTCCAGAATTCTCATTATTTCCACTCCTAGCAGCCAGTTCCTCCTTGTTGATGACAATTAGACAGAGAAGAGCCATAGTTCCTCTTCTTGGTTCCTCCATTTCCAGACTTTAAAGCACATTCAAATGCATTACCTCAACCATACACAGAAATTATCCCACCCTCAGCCACAAGTGTTGTACTTCCATTATCAAGAACTCAGATATTTCTGTTTGATCATAATGTCTTATCATTCCATCTCTGTTTATGTCTCATTCTTCCTAAATCTATTTTTTGTCCTTATTCAGATTTCCAGTCCTTGTGCCCTTCTAGGCCAATACCCTGCTTTGGCCTCCCCTTTCTTTCTTCCCAGCTCTTATACTAGAAATAACCAGTTTAACTTGCCAGTTTAACTTGGCACTCACTGTCTTCTTTATTCTCCAAACCCTTTCTCCCTTGTGCTGTATTACCACTTGGGCCTTGCCAAACCCCAACTCACTATTCACTTACCATCAATTTCTTCTACTCTACTCATGCTCTGGAACTGTTTAGAAGGTTCACTACTAATTCATGTTATCTAACTGACTCCTCATTGCCTTAAGGCAGTCCTTTTACTCTTTCCTAATTGACTTTTCCTCATACCACATTTACAATTTTCTCTTCTTTCCATAAGCTTCCAACACTATCATTTTCTGTATCACCTTCATTAGAAGTATTCATATTTGATTGGGAAAATAGAGTTCATTTGCTGTCACATCATTCTTTTCTCCAATTCTCCAATTAAAAATCCCTTGATAATCCTCCTCCTTTCCCCCCTTTAACTCTTCTTCTTGCTTAGACTTGTGACCTTCATCTCATTCCCTTTTGTATTCTTTGGCATTTGGCTCACACATCTTTCCCCTTTTCTCTAACCTGCAATTTCTTTATATCTACTCTTTTCCTGCTACCTGTGCATGTGCTCAAGTCTTCCTTATTTTAAAAAACAAAAAACCCTACCCTCACCAGACCTTACCATCCCCTTAAGTTCTTTACTCATTCTTTCTTTCAAGTTCTTTATTCATTCATTCTTTATCCTTTTCTCATTTACAACCAAATTAATAGAAAACCCTCTCTACATTTGATGAATCCACTTTTTTCCCTTCTCAATTTTCAACCCCCTGTAATCTGGCTTCTAAAATCATCATTGAAGGAGAGAGAGGAAGAGAATGAGCATTTAGGTATCACCCATTATTATATGGCAGGAACTCTGCTAAGTGCTTTTGACAAATATTTTATTTGATCCTCACAACAATCCTGGGACTATTGTTGTTGTTGTTTATGGTTAAGGAAATTGAGGCAGGCAGAAATTAAATAACTTGTCCAAAGGTATACAACCATTGGTGCCTGAAGCTGGATTTGAACTCAAGTTTTCCTGACTCCAGATCCAGGGCTCTATCTACTGTGCTACCAATGGCTTGAATTGAAATAGTCCCTTTTAGAGTCACCAATGATCTTGTAATTGCTGAACCCAATGACTCTTTCAGTTTTAACATTCTCTATCTTTCTGCAGCCTTTGATACTATTTGACCACTTCTCTTATTTATTTATTTTTTGATAGGTGATTAGGGTTAAGTGACTTGCCCAGGCTCACACAACTAGTAAGAGTTAAGTGTTGGAGTTCAGATTTGAACTCAGCCCTTTTGACTTCAGGGCTGGTGCTCTATCCACTATGCCATCTAGCTGCTTCATACTTCTTTACTCCCAATTTTTGTGATACTCCCTCCACCTGTTTGACCACTTCTTAACCTTCTTTGCCTGATCATCATTCACATCTTGCCCCTGAGAGGTGTACTCCAATACTGTGTTCTGCATCCTTTTTTCTTCTCTTTCCACATTCTCTCTTAATGACCTCATGGGTTCCTGGGGGTTTGATTATCTTTTCCTAGATCTGTATATCCAGCTCTATTTTCTTCTTTTCTGCCATCATCAAATGACTATTTGTCCTTCCCATTGGATATTCTGTGGCTATCTCAAATGAAGTATGTACAAAACAGAATTTATTAACCTCATTCCACCCCTCCAAATCCAGCTTTCTTCTTAATTTCCTTATTTCTGTCAAGGATACCACCATCCTTCCTGCCACTTAGGTTCCCAATTTTGGACTCTCAATTTTTTTCTTATTCCCTACATTCAAAAAGTATTCTCTCTACAATACATCTTCTATCTATCTTCTTCTCTATGGCTATTACCTTAATTCAGGGTTTTATATGTTCTTGCCTATACTATTACAATAATCTAATCTTTCTCCTCTGACTATTTCCTCTTATTAATCAATTTTCTTATTAATCAATGGCTGCCAAAATGCATATTCCCAAGGCACAATTTTGACCATGCCACTTTTCCTAATGAAAACTCTGCAGTGGCTTCTAGCATCAACTATCAGCTCATCCATTTAGCATTTAAAGCTCTTCAAAATTTGGCTCCCACCTACCTGCCCAAACTTATTACACCTTACTTCTTTTTATGCACAATTCACTTCAATGAGATTGCCTATTTGCTGTTACTCCAATGCTCTGTCTCGTTTCATCTATCTCTGAGACCTGGGAGAAACCTTAATTTAGAAAGGCCAGAGTCATTCACTGCATCCTGGGCCATTGCCAATCATCTTGACTTTGTTTTTGCCACTGGACTTCAATGACTGGAGAAAAGAGTGAAAGTGATGACTTTGCAGCTCCGACTAACTGAAAAGCAATTCATACACAAGTCAAGACCACTATCATGATGTCATCCGTACTCTTCCTGAACAAAGGATGGACAGCAACTCTGATTTTGCACTGATTCTTCCAAGCCTGGAATATATTGTTTCCTTACTTCTGCCTCTTAGAATCCCTAACTACTCAGTTCAAGCTCGGTTCAAGCCTCAAGCTTGTCCATGAAACCCTACTGATCTTAGTTATTATTTCTTCTCCTGACAAAAAATTCCATTGTACTTATTTTCCATGTGTTTTATAATTGTTTATATGTGAGCATGTTTCAACTAGTCAGTCAATGAATATTTATTAAGCACCTACTAGGTGCCTGGCACTGTGCTATTTCCCTGATAGAATTCAATATCCCCCAGGAAAAGGACTGTTTTCATTTTATGTTTTTGTATTTCTATAATATAGCATAGAGCAGGTACTTATTAAATATATTTTGATTGATTTGTTACAATATGTTAATCACAAAAATATCTGATACTAGACAAAAAGATAGGAATAAATCAAGGCACTAGAATAGAGATAATAGACATCCAACCATTTAATATAAAAATTAGCCTTTTATAGACATATAGAAAATAAAAACCGTGTAAAGGATGAATTATTTAATAAATGTACTTGGAGAAATCAGTTATCATTTTTTGTATCTTACACCATCTACCTTAGTGAATTCCACAACAAAAAAATAAAACAAAATCCAATTGTCAAAAAGAGAAAAAAATGGAATAAGATTTTTTTATTGTACTTATGATAGAAAGAAGACTTTTACTATAAAATAAAAGGAATTGTTAAGCATAAGATGTTTGTATTTAATTTCAATAAAAAATTTTGTGTAGCAAAAAATAGTATACTCAAAAGAAAAACAGCAGGTTGGAATAAAATATTTATAGTAAATATGTTAGATAGAATCTTGGTATTGAAATGTATAAGGAATTGTTTAAAAATGTGTTTGTTGTTTTTTTTTTGAAGTTAACTGTCAGTTTATATTGAAGAAATGATAAAAGGACATCAACAAATTATTTCCAAAAGAGGAAAAACAAGTTGCTAATAATTACTACTAATAATAAATGCTCAACTTTGCTGAAAATCAAAGGGACTCAAATTTAAACAGTTTTGAGGTGGTATGTCACACTCTTCAAATTGGCCAAAATACTTAGGACAATGAATCTCAGTGTTGGTAATGGATCCACTTATTCATTGGTGGTAAAATTGTAAATTAGGTGAATCCATTTGAAAAGCACAATATAAAGTAGTACACAATAAAAACCATATATATTTTTTGAAAAGTCATACTCATTTTATAATTCCTCTTTTTGTTATTATCAAAGTTTTCAAAAACAACAATTTGTTCCAATATTTTTAGAATAACTTCTTTGTAATTGCAAAAATAGTAGGGGTATAATTATATGTATTACAATTATTTTTGTAATGGAACTCTACAATGACATTGAGACTGACAGCTATGACAATTAAGAAAATATCTTAAAAGACCTTTATCAAAGATCTTGAAGAAAAAAAGAGAACCAAAAGAATAATAACTAATATGTATCTAATGATTTTATAGTACAAAGTACTATATATGTACATGAGTATATGTGTATATATATGAGTAATTCTCATAGTAATACTAACATGTTATTTGTCTATTAAAAATATTCCTTCAGAAAGGGCCCCACATGTACAAGAATGTTTGTGGCAGCCCTTTTTGTAATGGCTAGAAACTGGAAACTGAATGGATGCCCATCAATTGGAGAGTGGCTGAATAAATTATGGTATATGAATGTTATGGAATATTATTCTTCTGTAAGAAATGACCAGCAGGATGATTTCAGAGAGGCCTGGAAAGACTTGCATGAACTGATGCTGAGTGAAATCAGCAGAACCAGGAGATCATTATACACAGCAACAAGATTATACGACGATCAATTCTGATGGTCATGGTTCTCTTTAACAATGAGGTGATTCAAACCAGTTCCTATTGTTCAGTGATGAAGAAAGCCATCTACAACCAGAGAGAGGGATGTGAAATGTGGACCACAACATAACATTTTCATGTTCTCTATTGATGTTTGCTGGTATTGTATTTCCTTTATCTGATTATTCTTTCTTGTAGATATGATTTCTCCTGCATAAAAATGATGTGTGGAAATAAGTATACATATATTTGATTTCTTAAGTATTTTAACATAATTAACATGTATTGGATATCCTGCCATCTAGGGGAAGGGTGGGGAGTAGGAGGGAAAAATTTGTAACAGAAAGCTTTGTAAGGGTTAATGTTGAAGAATTACCCATACATATGTTTTGCAAATAAAAAGTATTAATAAAAAATATTCCTTCATTTTCTAAACATATCTGTGTGAGGTCAAATTTTCTTCACATACTTCAACCAAAACAATAGACTGAATAAAAAAGTAGGTAGTTATTTTATATTAATCCAGGCAGTAAAGAAATTTGCAAAACTTTCTATAATAATACCACTTTTCTCCCTAATTTTTTTGTTTCAAAAATAATTTTCTTCATAAAATAAGTTATTTATGTTAACATGTACTAGGTCCATTATTGTTATTTAAATGAATTTATAAATTAATATTTTAAAAATATCTGTTTTGATTTCAAATACAGTTAAGTGATAGCTATAACCCTTATAAATCCAATCTCTTTGGGTTCCTCAATAATTTTTAAGAATGTAAAGGGTTCCTGAGACCAAAAGTTTTGAAAACTATTTTCCATTACATTCTCTCTTGCCTGACTTCTTACAGAAGAGAGAGAAATAGGGGATGCAGCAACCTTGTATATAGTGAACATTTAATGAATACAACTGTAGGGACAGAAGGTTTCTTATGGTTATCTAATCTGACAGCCTTATTTTTTAATCAGAGAAATTGAGGTTCCTATGATGTGCCAAGCTAATCCTAAACATGGAGTTAGAATGAAAGGTAAAAGATAGCTTAGTCCCTGCCTTCAACTGAGCTCAGAATCTAAAGGAGGAGACAACAAGTAAATAAATATATACAAATAAGACATATACAAAATAAATAGGAAATAGTTGATAGAGGGAAGGCATTAGAACAAAGAGGAATTAGGAAAGGCTGCTACTAAAGGCAGATTTCAGTTGGGACTTGGAGGAAGCTAGGAGGAAAAGATGAGGGGAGTGTGTGTGGAAAGAAGCATTTAGCCTGGGAAAAGAGCCAGCAAAAATGCCTGGAGCTTAGAAATGGAGTGTTTTATTCTTGTAACAAGGAGGCCAGTGTTTCTGGATTAAAGTATATGGGGTGAGATAGGGTATGTAAGGTGTAAGAATATTATAGTGTGCTAGTGGTGATGGCAGGACAAGTTGGGTTATGAAGGACTTTGAAAGTAAAAACCAGAGGATTTTGTATTTGTTCTTCAAAGTGATAGGGAACTACTGGAATTTATTGAGTTTATTGACCTGCACTTTAGAAAAACCGCTTTGGTGGGTGAATGAAGGATGATTTGGATTAGGGAGTGATTTGTGGCAAAGGAGAGAGGGCATGTAGCTTGAGTAAGGTCTTAGAATTAGTTAATTGATTAAACTAGGATTCAAAATTAAGCCTTTAGACCTCAAAGTCACCAACCTTTCTTCTCTGTCAGCCCTAACTAATATTTAGTCAACTGATTTTGTTAGATAAATGCCTTCTTCCCCTCTTTTTGGTGCAGTTTAATAAAGTCTATCTCTCAATTTTTATTGATTAAAGTGAGGCTAACACAAAGCATTTTCTCCGCCTAAAGAAAAACTGAAGATTTATTCTGATGTAAGGGTAGCTGGCACAGTGGATAGAATACTGGATCTGGAGTTGGGAAGATTCAAATTTGGCCACATTTACTACATGTTCTAGACCAGTCACTTAACGTTGTTTCCCTCAGTTTCCTCATCTGTAAAATGAGCTTGAGAAGAAAATGACAAACCACTCCAAACCACTTTGCCAAGAAAACCCTAAATGGGACTCAAATTAACTCAGATGGAACACCAATAACAAAGGAGTTTGTGTCAAAAGCTGAATTTTAAGCTCCAGATGCTTCTCATCAAATTAGGAGACAAGAAGAGTAATGCAAATTTGCTGAGGCAGAAATGTTAAGAAAGGAGAAGACACTGGGTTTGGAAAAGTCAAATAGAAGATGGAAGAAAAATCAGATAACATTCAGACCGTGAGAAGTTAAGACAGATCAAAGGGGAAAACCTTCCCAAAGATTAAAGAGTGATAATTGTACCTTGAGAGAGAGTTTTATAATAGAGGTGCTCATAATAACAATATGTATCATAAGGTAAAACCTGGAGGAACAGATTACAGTTAAAATGAGGGGAGGAGAGAATACCTTTGAATCCTTCTGATTCTCTCTAGACCACTAGGAAAAAAGTGCCATCACCTGCTTACTCCACAACTTTATTCTTTGCAAAATTTTAGCATTTTCTCTCTTGGGCATGAAACTAAACTTCCTATCACTATTTGGTTTTGAAAGAGTGCTACATTGTGTTTTTTTTCAATCCACATAATTTTAAAGATAGACTATAATGGGAAGGAGAATCAGAGAGGGATAGATACACAGAGACAGGGACAAAGAGACAGAGACAGAGAGTTAGACTGAAAGAGACAGAGAGAAACATACAGAGATGGAGACAGAAACAGATACAGCAGAAACAGAGACAGATAAACCGACAGAGGCAGAGAGAGACAGAGAGAAAGAGACAGAGAGAGACACACACAGATGGAGACAGACCAATTCAAAGACAGAAACAGAAGCAAACACACAGAGACAGAAAGAGAGACAGAGACAGAGAGAGAGGCAGAACAGAAATAGATGCAGACAGAAACAGAGACAGAAACAGAGATAAACAAAGACAGAAAGACAAAGACAGAGGTAGACACATGGAAATAGATGCACAGAGACAGACACAGAGAGCACAAAGAAATTGTAACACTTTTATAGACTGGATTTGCACATTTCTTGTGTAAGCTCAATGTAAAGTGTAGCTTAGTCTTATTTCAGTTCCAAAATCTGATAGTGTGAAGTATGCAACATAAATGTAGTGGGGCAGAAAGGGCCCTGAATTTGTATTTGGAATCAGAACTGGGTTTCATTCATTACTGTCACTTCTGTGTACCTCTCTGACCCTCACTTTTTTCATTTGTAAAATGAAATTTCTAATCGCTTGAAAGATCATAATCCATCACTAAATACAGAGAAATGTGGGAAAATTAAGGGTAAATTCGTTTCAAAAATGGCAATCACTTAACACCCTGATTCTTTCTTCACTTGGCTGCCCAGGGTTTTCAAGTAGAGGCTGGCCCCACTATCCTCCCAGTTATCCAAGCCCATAATTTTGGCTTCTTTGACTCTTCCATCTGTGTGTCACTCCCCATATTAATCCTCTTACTGAGTTCTGTCAATGCTTTCTTCATATTATCTCTCTTCTCTAATCATTCCTTTTAATTTTACTGAGATGGTCTTGTTGATACCTTCTGTTTTCACACCTTTTCTTCATGGCCTTCAAATGGATTTGCAATGATGTAATCTTCCTGTCCCATCACTTCACATTTTACTTCTCTAATAAAAAAAAATTTAGGGCTCCATGTTGTCTGCTGAATAAATTATAAACTTCCCTGACATTAGCAGTCATAATCTTATACCATTGACAGCAATTTTTCTATCTTTATCTCATGTCTTTACTTACTCTACTTGATGACCAAACTAGACTAGCATTGGCTATCTGAACTCTTCTACCTTCAAGCTATTAGCATGCTACATTTCTCAAGCCTTTAAGAACCCTTACCTTCCCCCACCTTTGGAGTCTCTTCTTTCCTTTGAGATTCAACTCAGACAGCAACACTGCCAATATTTTTTTCATGATTCTTCTTCTCCCTTCCTCAGCTGACAAGATTTTTTTTTTGTGTGCAAATTTCATAGATGCACTTAACTTAGTCTCTCTTGTATCATAGTTCTTTGTATACTTTATTTCTCTTCCTGTTCCCAATTATTTTGTAAACTCCTTGAGAGCAAGGGCTATGGCATATCTATCTTTCCTACTACAATGCTTTGGGTAGAACGGAGACTTTGCTTCAAGGCAACAACCTTTTAATGACTGTTCTTTGGCTTTAGCCAGTTTGCTAGGTCTGACTTCACTTTACTATAGGCAATAGCATTACTTGTCCCGCTCCAACCTCTGTTTTGTCCATAAGAATAAACAATAAAAGACTTTTTCAGATGCTTCACTAAAATCTAGGTAAAGTATATATACCTATGGCTTTCCTCTGAAAGGCCAATTTTAAAAACACTGTCAAAAATGGAAGTCAAAGTGAAATTCTCTGACATTCAGTTCCACTCATTCTATTCTTT
Source organism: Myrmecobius fasciatus (assembly GCA_023553655.1). Taxonomy (NCBI): domain Eukaryota; kingdom Metazoa; phylum Chordata; class Mammalia; order Dasyuromorphia; family Myrmecobiidae; genus Myrmecobius; species Myrmecobius fasciatus. Next base: position 17,689 of record JAJPUD010016620.1, read on the forward strand.
CTTTTCTTGAAAGCTAGCATAGCATTTGCTTTTCTGTTCTTCAGAAGCTCTTCATTTTGCCACCATCATTCAAAGATCACTGACAGTAGGCCAGTAATCAAATCCTTCAGTGGTTTTTTTTTTTAAAATAAACCCTGGGATATAGTTTGTTTGTGCCTTGAAAATGAATAAAATATGGCACAGTTTGGTCCTGAGAGGATTGTGTGAGAAATATAGAGCCAGGGAAGCTGAGATCAAGCAACAGAAAGAGGTTTGTTCAGTTGTTTGTTATTTAAACTATATTGAGAAAAAGAGGGGGATCAAGAGAGAGACAGAACTTCAAGTGGAGGTGAGGATGTTAACCTATAATGGAGGGAAAGCAGAGCAGCTGTTCAGCTCCCATTTGGTTTCTGTTTTCTTTACTAAGGAGATTGATCTTGTGTTAGAAAGTACAGGACCAAAAAAAAAAAAAAAAAAAAAAAGGATTATAAGAATAACAGCTTTTAGTATGCAATAGGGGTTTAATAAATACTGATGAATTGATTGATATCTAAGCTAAGTAGGGAGATACTTAAAATACCCCCATTAGAATTTGAGCTTTTTTAACAGAGGGATCATGTTTTTGTCTTTCTTTGTACTTCCAGTACTTAGTGCAGCACCTGTCACATAGTAATGCTGGTTGAATGATTGATCTTGATGAGTTTGTAACCAGGTCCATTCTAACATACTGGCAAACAATGCTTAACCTCTGTCAGTGATTTGGAAAGATTATGGAGAATGAGAGAGGTCTCACAGGATCTTTATAAATAGAAAGAGAACCAAGTTTCTAAACTTTGAGTGAATTTGATTTTAATACCTGGCAAAATTCTAGAATATATTACTTAATGGGTTAAATGGATAAATATTTAGAAAAGGAATTGATGATCAAAATGAATGCATTTTCACCAAGAACTTGTTATATCAGGCAAATGTTATTTCCTTTTTGACAGAGTTATTAGATGGTGGATGCATGGCTAGACAATTGTTTGTATGGGAAAAAAGAAACATGGCTTTTCATGAAGAAATTTAACATGAGTCAATAATATGCTTTGGAAGACAAAAGAGTCCTTTTAATTTTAGGCTGCTAGAGCCAACTTGAACGGGCTTAAGAGAATTAATTATTAAATTTTCAATGTGAACATGAAATACTTTAAATTTTCAGACACTAAAAATCAATTACTATCTGTTGATTGTCTAGACTTAAGGAAGTGATGGAAAGTGTTAATAATGAAGATTAAACTTAAAAGTGTGTTGTGCATACAATTTGTTTTCAGAGAGCCAGTTGTTAAATATTTTCAGTAAATCCCTAATATGTGAATTAGAAGTGTCGTGATCAGGAAAATGATAGTTCCACTGTATCCCACTGCAGACTGTTTGGGTTGTATGTGTTCAATCTCATATATCCCTTTTACAAAGGACATTAATGAGGTGGAGAATATCCAGAGGATTGTGAGCAAAATATTGAGAAGACTGAGACCATATCATTTGAGGACCCATGAAAGAGTCAGAACAAAGATTTTCAAAAAAAGAGACTCGGTGTGTGTGTATGGAAATGCAGTCTTCCAGTACTTGAAGCCGTTGTGTGAGTTATGAAACTTTTTTCCTCATGATTTCAGAGAGGCCTGGAGAGGCTTATATGAACTGATGCTAAGTGAAATGAGCAGAACTAGGAGATCATTGTACACAGCAATAGCAAGATTATACTATGATCAATTCTGATGGATGTGGTTCTCTTCAACAGTGAGATGATTCAGGCCAGTTTCAATGGTCTTGTGATGAAGAGAGCCACCTGCAATCAGAGAGAGAACTGTGAAAACTGAGTATGGATCACAACATAGTATTTTCACTCTTTCTGTTGTTGTTTTCTTTCATTTTGCTTTTTTCCTCATTTTTTTTCCTTTTTAATGTTTCTTGTGCAGCATGATATTTGTGTAAATATGTATAGAAGAACTGCACATGTTTCGCATATATTGGATTACTTGCTGTCAAGAGGACTGGATGGGGAAAGGGGGAGGAAATTTGGTTTTGCAAGGGTGAATGTTGAAAATTATCCATTCATATGTTTTGAAAATAAAAAGAAACTTCCTCTCTCCCTCCTTCTTCCCTCCCTCCTTCCCTTCCTTCCTTCCCTTCCTTTCCTTCCTTCCTTTCTTTTTCCTTCCTTCCTTCCTTTATTCTTTTTTTCTGAGGTCTATCAGGTACTTATATAACTAGTGTTCAAATAAATTGATGTTAGCTTCTTGAGGGCAATGACTATATTTTCTTTCCCTTTGTATCTTCCCTCAATAGAGCACTGTTTTGTATATTATACATTTTTAATAATGTTTAATTAAACTAGAATTTGAACAGAGGCTTTCAGAAATTATTGACAAAGTAGAAATTTGAAGCTGGAAGGTACCACTGAGACCATCTTTTTAGTTCAACCGTTTCATTTTACAAAAGAGAAAACTGACTCAGAGAGGTTGTGACTTGCTCCAAGTCACACAGCTAATGCCAGGCAGTCTGCATTTGAACCACCTGACTCTAGAATTCACCTTTTCCCATGATCCCTGGCTGATGAAACATGGCAGATCTCTGTGGAAGGCAGGGCTAATTGAAATGATGAAGGTTGTTGACAATTTTGTTTCAAAAGGGGAACCATGCTGACTTTGTTGACCTGAAACTCCTGTCTGGACTCTTTTCAGACTTTGTATTTTAGCTTCTACAAATGCATTCCATTTCTAGCAGATACACTACCAGAACAGCCCACCAGAGGTCAGTGTTTAATAAGGGTTGAGTCATTGAAAATGGGTAATTTATAGAAAGCCTGGCATTGTTTTAGTTGGGGAAAAAAACAAAAAAACAACAAAAAAAAAAAAAAAAAAACAAACTGAGAAACTCCTTGCTGTTGCAACACAAATGCTAACTTGAGAAGGCACTCAGGTTTATGAAATATCCACAGTTGTGAAGAAGAGAGGAAGATGTGTACTATAGATAGACAAGTCCTGCATGTTTATTAAGAGGAATTCATTTACCTGAGAACCAGTGTGGCTTCAGAAGGGGTTTAGGAACAGTCGATATGGCATTTGCTGCATACAATTCCAGGAGAAATGGCAGGAGCAGAACAGAAATACAATATTTGCAGAAAATACTGTCAGTCATGAGAGCATATAGAAAATGACGTCAAAATTTAATTGCCCATAAAAGTTCATCAGTATAGTATGTCGATTTCATGATGGCGTGCTTGCGCGGGTTCTGGACAATGGGCAATGCTCTTAAGCTTTCCTGGTCACCAATGGAGCAAAACAAGGCTGTGTGTTTGCTCCCATGCTTTTTTAGTAAGATGTTTTCAACCATGCTGTCAAATGCCTTCAATGAAGATAAACATGGAAAACAGAGCCAGCTACCACACTGATGGTAAGTTCAACTTGAAAAGGCTACAAGCCAAAACTAAAGTGGAGGGAATGTCAGTGCATAATTTTTTGTTTGCAGATGATTCTGCACTCAGTGCAGCCTCCAAAGCTGAAACTCAACAAAGTAGGGTTTGATTTGCTGCTGTTTATGCTAATTTTGCCCTAATAATTAACACCAAGAAAACAGAGGTACTCCATCAGCCAGCACTACATCATATGAAGAAACCTTCAGTTTCATCGAATGGAGAGGTTTTGAATGCTGTGGATAAGTTCACTTATCTTTGTAGTCTACTTTCCAGGGATGTCCACATTGATATTGAGGTTGACAAACACATTGCCAGAGCTAGTTCAGTGTTTGGGAGGCTCTGAAGGAAAGTGTATGAGAGGAGAGGGATTAGACTGATTACCAGATTGAAGGTGTACAACCATTGGGCTGATCTCATTGTTGCATGCCTGTGAAATCTGGACCATCTATCAGCGCCGTGGCAGCAAACTGAATCACTTCCATTTGAATTGTATTAGGAGGAATCCGGAGATCACCTGGCAGTATGAGGTACCAGACGCTGAAATCCTTTTTTGAACTAAACTGCCAAGCATTCCAACTCTTCTGCAGATCGTGCAACTTTGCATGGCTGGCTACATTGCTCAAAGATCAAATATATGCTTGCCAAGAAGACTTTTATGGAGAGCTCCCACAGGGCAAGTGCTCATATGTGGTTAGAAAAAGCGATACAAAGACACTCTCAAGGTCTCTCTTAAGAACTTTAAAACTGAGTGCATGACATGAGAGACACTGGCACAGGGCTACCCAGTGTGGCTTTTCTTTATGTAGTTCCTGAATTTGTCTTGGCAGGTAAACTCCCAAGTATTTTATATTGTCTACAATTATTTTAAATGAAATTTCTGTTTCTAACTCTTGCTGCTGGACTTTGTTGGTAATATATAGAAATGCTGATGATTTGTGTGAATTAATTTAATATCCTGCAACTTTGCTAAAGTTAATAATTTCAAGTAGTTTTTTAGTTGGTTCTCTAGAATTTTCTAACATTTTATCACCTGCAAAGAGTAATAATTTTGTTTCTTCACTGCCTATTTTAATTCCTTTAATTTCTTTTGCTTCTTTTATTGCTAACATTTCTAGCCCTTTTTAAATTCTAAGTAATGCTTTTTTTCCAATTACATGGAAAGATAGTTTTTAACATTCATTTTTTATAAGATTTTGAGTTTCAATTTTTTCTTCTTTTCCTCCCTCTCCATCTAGTACAATATTAAAGAGTAGAGGTGATAATGGGGCATTCTTGCTTCATCCCTGATTATATTGGGACAGCTTCTAGCTGATCTCCATTATAGTTAAGATTTCTTGACAGTTTTAGATAAATATTGCTTATAATTTAAAGGTAAATTCCCATTTATTCCTATACTCTCTAATGTTTTTAATAGGAATGGGTACTGTTTTGTCAAGGGCTTTTCCTGCATCTGGTAATTACATCATCCTGTATTGAGGTAATTAAATGCTTATGTGGGTTTTGTTATTGATATGGTTAATTATGCTGACAATTTTCCTTATATTGATCCAGTCCTGCATTCCTGATGTAAATCCCACCTGGTCATAGTGCATGATCTTTGTGATATATTGTTATAATCTCTTTGATAGTGTTTTATTTAAATTTTTTTTTGCATTGATTTTTATTTCAGGAATTGGTTTACAATTTTCTTCCTCTATTTTAGTTCTTCCTGTTTTGGATATCAGCACCATATTTGTGTCATAAAAGAAATTTAGTAGGACTCTTTCTTCCAAATAGTTTATGTAGTATTGGGATTAATTGTTCTTTAAATGCTTGGTAGAATTTGCTTGTGAATCCATTTGGTCATAGGGATTTTTTCTTAGGAACTTAATTAATGGCTTGTTCAATTTCTTTTTTAAAAAAATTGAGTTATTTAGGTATTTTATTTCTTCTTTTGTTAATCTGGGTAATTTATATTTTTGTAGATATTCATCCATTTCATTTAGATCATCAAATATAATTGGGCAAAGTAGCTTTTACAATTGTTTTAATTTCCTTTTTATTGGTAGCAAATTTACCCTTTTCATTTTTGATACTAGTAAGATACTAGTTCCTCCTTTTCTTTTTTAAAATCAAATTAATCAATGGTGTATCTATTTTATTTTTTCCATAAAACCAGTTATTAGTTTTATTTATTCATTTTTTAACTTTCAATTTTATTAATCTCTTCTTTGTATTTCAGAATTTTCAATTTGCTATTTAATTAGGAATTTATAACTTGTTCTTTTTCTAGCTTTTTTAGTTGCATGCTTAATTCAATGATCTGCTTTTTTCCATTTTATTCATATAAGTAACTAGAAATATAAATTTTTTTGGCTGCATTTCATAAATTTTAGTATGTTGCCTCATTATTATGATTTTCTTTAATGAAATAATTGTTTCTATAATTTGTTCTTTGACCCACTTGTTTATTAGATTATTAATTTCTCATTCATTTTTCAAAATCTCATTTTCTATTGTCCAACACTGAATATAATTTTGATTTCATTATGATTTGAAAGGGGTACATTTGCTATTTTTGCTTTTCTGCATTTGGTTATTAGGTTTTTGTGTCTTAACATGAGGTCATTTTATGTGTAGATGTCATGTTTTGCTGAGAAAAAGATACATTTTTTTCTATTCCCATTTAATTTTCTCCAGAGAGCTAACATATCTGACTTTTCCAGAATTTTATTCACCTTCTTAATTTTTTTCTCATTTTTTGGTGAGTAGATTTATCTAGTTCTGAGTGGGCAAAGTTGAGGTTCCCCCCTATTTATTATCTATTTCCTCTTGTAACTCATTAAACTTCTCCAAAAATTTATTGAACAATACTCAACATATATGCACCAAATAATGTAGAATCTAAATTTTTAAAGAAATTTATCTTATTGTTTACCCCCTGAGAGATTATTCAGTTTTGCTGAATAGATGATTCTTGGTGGTAATTCCAACTCCTTTGTCTTCTGGTATGTCATATTTCAAGCCCTCTGGTTCTTTAACTTGGATACTGATAAATCCTGTGTAATCCTGACTGTAGCTTTACAATATTTAAACTGCTTCTTTTTGGCCACTTGTAATCATTTTACCTTGATTTGTGAGCTCCAGAATTTGGTTATGATGTTCCTGAGGAGAGTTTTCATTTTGAGATTTTTTTCAGGTAGTGATCGGTGGATTCTTTCAATAGAAATTTTGCCCACTGGTTCTAATATATCAGGAAGTTTTCTTTGATAATTTCTTGAAAGATGTTGACTACACTTTAAAAAAATATTTGGATCATGGTTTTCAGGTAGTCCAATCATTCTTAAATTATCTCTCCTGGATATATTTTCTAGGCCAGTTGTTTTCCAACAAGAAATTTCACTTGATAGAGCATTAGTTTCCCCTTGTTCAATTCTAATTTTTAAGGAATTATTTTCTTCTTTTTTACTTCCTTTTCCATTTGGCCAATTCTATTTTTTAGGGAAATATTTTCCTTAGTAATGTTTTGTATCTTTTCCAATGCTATAACTCTTTTTTTACAATTCTCTTTCATTACTCACTTCTTTTCCCAATTTTTATTTTAGTTCTTTAATTTCCTTTTTAAAATCCTTTTAAAGCTCTTCTAGGAATTCTTTTTGAGCCTGAGAACAATTTAGATTTTTTTCTTTGAGGTTTCACATGTGATCATTTTGACACTATTGTCCTTTTCTAAGTTTGTGCTTGATCTTCCCTATCACCATAGTAACTTTCTATAGTAAATTTTTTGTTTGTTTGTTTGTTTATTTTTTCTGCCTTTTGTGTGTGCGTGTGAGTTGGTGTTTTTATGTGAGAGTTGGGCTCTGGTCCTGTACCATCCCAAACTTTTAAAGCTGGGGCTCTGGGGTCTTACTGCTGACTTTTGCTGGGCTTCAGGACTTAGCTGCTTGCTTTCCATAGAGGGTAGGCTTCCCTTATGGCTTTTACTGGAAGGGCAGGGGTTCCCTTTTGGCCTCCCCTGGGTATAAGGTCTAGTTGCTTGTCTGCCCCAGGAGTGGGATTGCTATGGAAACAGTCTCTCTGCTGGTAAGCCCCAGAGGCAAGGCTTCACTATTGGTCAGCAATAGGGGCAAGGCCTTGCTGAGGATGCTGGGGATGGGGTTGCTGGGATGGAACCTTGCTATGCTGCACAGACTGCTTGATACCTAGGGGGCTGCTGGCTTGCAGGATGGTGGGACTTCACCAGTCCCACCATCACTAAGTTACCCACTGGTTACTAAGGCAATAGTCGCCTTCATCTTGGAGCCTTGGTACAGGCCTCTTGCTGTGAGACTGACTGTTGCTGCTTTTGGACTTCACTCCCTTCCTATCTTCTGTGAGATAGACCTTTCCTGGTGATGGTAAACTGCTTTTCTGCTCTTAGATCAATTCTGAAATAATTTTCTAGTTGTTTGGAGGGGAATTTGGGAGGGCTTCAAAGGATTCCTTCCTCACTTTATCATCTTGGCATTGGAAGTCCAGTTTTTTATTATTTTTAAAGATCAAGGGAAATAATGAATGCAATGTACTATATAAATGTAAACTATTTTTATTGTAAGATAAGACAGGTATAAAATTCTATGAGAGTTCAGTGGATGATGCCAAGATATTAGGAGACACTTTGTTTCCCAGAGCTAAGGCCTAGTAAGCAGGTTGTGCCCTGAGCTTGATATAATAACAATCCTTTGCATTCTGAATTACCTTCTAGAAAAATGTATTGTTTTAACAGCACCAGGTATTTACTGAGGGATTTATGATTTTCATGTTAATAACTATTTAGATTTATTGGAGCTCCATTATTTCCCAGAAGCAGCTGATGTACTACAGCCTAAAGCTATCTCCTGAGATGTTCACAATCTGTTTCTTGTAACTGCCAAGTGAACCGAACAAGATACTACATTCCTGTTCCTGCCATGTTAACTCCAGTTCTGTACCTTACTGAATTATCACAAGGCTCAATGACCCTTAAGATTTTACACAATCAATTTGAGGACTTTCCCTCTAGACTACTATGGGAACTGTTTACTCAAGACTTAAGAATAATTGTGTTGCAGTCCAGCTCCTTTATGGTTTTCCTGTATTATAAGTCTTACTCCTGCCCCAACAAGTTAAGCCATTCTATTTAGGAGGACTTCAACTTGCAAATATTTTCCTTACTTCGAAATTCTGATTCCTGGCTCTCTTGTCTCCAGTCGGCTTTGTTTGGTCATCCCCAGGTTAGAGGACAATTTCAGTCTGCTTGACAAGGGGATAATGACTTTGACCTTGGAGGGTATCAGGGAAGGCTTCATAGAAGAAATAACAATTGAACTGAGTCTTGTAGAATGGACAGGATTTTGACAGCTAGAGAAGCAGGAATACATTGTAGGTAAAGGGGACAATGTGAGAAATTATTCAAAAGGTTAGGATTAGGTGTGGATTGGGGCAACACTAAATTAGAGCATCAGGATCAAGAAGAACTTTTCTATGAGAAATAGTTGGCAAAACTGATTGGGGCCAAGATATGGAGGGACTTGAAGAACAAATACAGCCTGAGCTCTGTCATAGTCTCAGTATTTCTAACAGAAGATATTTTACTTCACTTGAGAATATCTCATTTGAACATTATCTTGCCAGATGGCTGTCTAAGTAAATGAACCAAAACAAAACATACCAGAGTTATGGTCTCACTGCAGTCAAAAATAAAGTTGCTATTATTAAAAGTAAACAATTTCATGCTAGCATGTTAGGACTTGCATAGTCAGGGCTATCTGTGATGAAACTAGTTGGAAAATTCGATTGGATTTTAATGGCTACTTAACGCTGACTTGGGTGAAGAGTTTGTTATAATATGAGAAGGGATGTTGGGACAATAACAGCAAGAGCTTACTCTACATGTTTGCTTTTTACAGTGACTAATCAGAGTATAACATCCTACTGTCAGAGTATTTGTACTATAATTGCAAACTCATGTTTATCACCCAAATCTTCTTTCTTTTTCCCTTTCTTCCTTTCCTTCCTTGCTTCTCCCTCCCTTCCCTCTCTCTTAGCCCCCTTGTCCCTTTATCCCTTTCACAATTCCTCTGTACTCCTTTCTCTTTCTCTCTTTCCTTCCTTTCTTTCTTCATAATTTTTTAACTTCCTCCTATCCCTAAGGGATTAGAAAGGCTTATTCTGGTAACCCAGTTCTTACATTGTGCTTAAAGGTTAATTTCCACACTAAATATTCAGTGTCACTGATTTGGTGTCCTTCAAAAAATCAATGTGTTGTCTCTTGAGGGCATTTTTTAGACTATAGTGATAAAAGAATAAATGAGTTTCATGGACAACCAGACTTTAATGCTACAGTATGAGATGATAAGGCATGTAGAACAGTGTCTGGCACATAGTAGGTGCTTAATAAATGCTTGCTCCTTCACTATTTCCTAATAGAATTTTGTGCAACATTAAATATTTTTTTTTGTTTAATATGGATTTTTTCTAAACAAAATCTGTATATTCAATTATATATAAGAAATTACATTTCTTTGATGCACTGAAAGGCCTTTATTCATTTATGCCATCACAACTTGATTGAGGATTCCCATTGATTTGATTTGAGTGGACTGGGATGACTAATGGGAATGTTTCCCCAAGTATGCCAGTGTAACCCAATTATGTTCCATACTTACTTATGTTTCTTCTACTAAAATAGATTTACTGAGTATAGTATAAGTGCACAAAATAAGCATTTAAGAAACGTATGTTGAATTTGTGAAATGAAATGAATAAAGGATATGAATAAGCCATTCATACAGAAGTCCTGGGTTTGAGTATATTAGTTCTTCACTCATTCTGCAATTTTGGGTGAGCTGCTTCATGTCTGGGTCTCAATTTCCTCATCTATAAAACAGGGATTTTAGAAGAGATGACTACTAAAATTCCTTCCAGATTTAAGTATTATAATCCTGTGATATTTTGAAATTTTCATTCTTGTATGAGTTTATTAAAAAAAATAAATAAAGCTCTACCCTATTGTTTAATTATTTGCTGACATTAAACTGGATTTTTGAAGACTATTCTAGGGAAGCACAAGCCTTGATGGGAGTATTGATCTGGAAGCAAGTAGAAGCAAGGAAGGAAAGGAAGAAGGAAGCTAGCTGTGTAACTGGTCCTCAATGGGGCAGTTCCTATTCACCGAGGTTGTTATTTGTCCTTTGTTCTCAAAAATGACCATGACATCAGGGAGGTGATGCTATGACATGCAAATGAATTGGATTTGAGTAAGGAGGACTGTATACACAACAGCCTCACTTTCTGATCTGGAACCATCTAGGTCTATATCTGGTCATTGGATCCAGGTGGTTCTGAAGGAAAGACAAAGAATGAGTGATAAGAAACAAAACATCTCTCAGGAGGCATATTAAACCAGTTATCAGTCTTCTGACCCTTAAATCCATTAAACTCCCTCTTTAATTGAACTAAGTATTGCTTCTAAGTTAAAGAGAGGGTCAAACCAAAACATCTTAGTTGCAGCTTACAGGTGACATCAAGATATAATAGCAAGTAGCTTCTCTATCTTGTAGACTCTTTATTCAATTTTGTCAAAATGTCATTTGGACCATAGAAGTGTAAAATTCTTTATTTATGTCAAGGAAAGAAGAAACTATAGGCTTCGAATTTGAATGTGGACATTAAAATGAATGAATGGATTAGATGATACAAATACTTGTTTTCTTTAAGACACTGATGTAAAGCCATAAAGGAGAAAATATGACTGAATATGTAGAGACTTAGAGCATTCCTGAAATCAAAGTTCAGTGGAAAGAACACATTTAAAGCAATGTATACCTTCTCAATATCAATCTTTATATTTTCAGGTCTATAAAACAGATCATAATAGATGTGGAAAGCATATTAATATAAACTTATATAATATTAATGGAACATAGAGCTCATTGATGTAAAGTAATTATTGAAAGATGAGTACTTCATCAAAAAGGAGGAATATGATTGATAGATATTCTTAGATCACATGGTAAATAACCTATAGAAATGTTTTTGGAATAGAAAGACATTTCATTGAGCAAAAGTAAAGGCTGACAATAGGTACAATATAGTAGTATGATGTAGTAAATATACAAAATGTGACCAAAAGTGGCTTATATGCAGATGGAGCCTCTGAAATAGCTAAGATGTGACATCCATATGAACTCAACCAAAGATATGTCACCAAGAAAGCAGTGAACACATAGCTGTATCATATTGATTTGATTATAGAAACAGAAGCATTTTTGGTGGAAATTGTGGACTAGATCAGAGACACCAGAAACTACAGAAGGTTTATCTTAGAATTAGGTATTATTATTAATCAAGCCTTTTTACATCTCTACTTGCCTCTCTATTGATGTGTTATCCTATTGTGGGCAAGAATCTTTTAGAAGAAATAGAATGGTCCTCATAATCAATAAAACAAGGAGAAAAGCAGTACTGGGTATAATAGAAAAAATAAAAGAATAATATCTGTTCAAATGGAATGCAAACTGTTCGACATCAAAGTAATACATGTCTGGTACCAACCACTGATGCCAAAGAGGCCAAAGTTGATTAGTTTTATGAAAACCTATAATATTTTCTAGAAATAACACCAAAAAAGATATCATATTCATTATAGGAGATTGGAATGCTAAAGTAGGTGATCAATAGATAATTGGAATAACTGGCAAGTTTGACCTTGGAGTGCAAAATGAAGCAGAGAAGAGACTGGTCAAGATAATTCATTGGTCATAGCAAAAACTCTTTTTCAACAATGTGAAAAGTGACTCTACATATGGACAATACCAGATGGTCAATATAGAAATCATATTGATTATATAAGCTAAAAGTAGAAAAGTTCTTACACAGTTAAAATAAGACTTGGAATTGACTTTGGCTCAGATCATGAGCAAAATTTAGACTTAAATTGAAGAAAGTAGGGAAAGTCACCAGATCATAATAGATATGACCTAAATGACATCTCTTAAGAATATGAAGTAGAGGTCATAAATAGATTTAAAGGATTAGATCTGGTAGATAAAGTATCTGAAGAACTATTGTACAGGTTTGTTGTTATTCAGTTGTTCAATTGTGTCTGATTATTCATAATCTATCCTATGGACCAGAACATGCCAGGTCCTTCTCTCTTCCACTGCCTTCTAAAATCTGTCTATGGTCAAGCTCTTTACTCCCATAACACTATCTATTTATCTTATCCTCTGCCATCCCCTTCTCTTTTTGCCTTCAATTTTCCCCAATATCATGTCTTTTCCAACTTCTCATTATGTCGCCACAGTATTTAAGTATTAGATTCTGTATTTAGCCTTCCAGAGAATAATCTGAATTAATTTCTTTTAAGTTTTGACTGATTTGATTTATTTGCTAAGAATTTTCAAAAGTTTTCTCCATCACAATATGAAATTGTCAATTCTAGGGAACTCAGCTTTCCTTATGATTATTTCAACTCACAGCCATACATTGTATTGGAAAAATCATGGCTTTGACTAAGCAAGACGATGTTATCTTTGTCAGCAAGATGAAGTCTCTGTTTTTTAGTATGTTGTCCAGATTTCCCATAGTTTTCCTTCCAAGGAGCAAGCATCTTTTAATTTCATGATTGCAGTTTCCATCTGCAGTGATTTTTGAGTCCAAGAACATAAAATCTGACACTGCTTCCATTTCTTTTCCCTTTCCAGGAAGTAATGGGACCACTTTCCACAGGAGGCAGCAAAAAATATTCCAAAGAAAAAGAAGAGCAAGAAAGCAAAATGAACTATCTTTTTTTTCCTGAGGCAATTGAGGTTAATTGACTTGCCTAGGGCCACACAACTAGGAAATATTAAGTATCTGAGATCAGATTTGAGCTCAGGTCCTCCTGACTTCAGGGATGGTGCTCTATCCACTGTACCATCTAGCTGCCCCAAAATGACTATCTGATGAGGCTTTGCAAATAGCTAAGGAATGAAGAAAAATTAAAGGGAAAGGAGAAAGAGAAAGATATACTCGAATGATAGAGATAGATTAGAAATATTAAAAGAACATTTTATGTAAAAATAGACATGATAAAAGACAAAAATTCTAGAGAGTTAACAGAAGCAGAAGAGATTAAGAGGTAGCAAGAATATGCAAAAGAACTATACAAGAAAGCTCTCATCATCACTGATAACCATGATACTATAGTTACTGACCTAGAGCCAGATATCTAGGAAGTAAATCAAGTGGGCCTTAGGAAGCATTGCTAACAATAAGATTTGTGAAAATGATGGAATTCAAGCTAAGTTATCCTAAAAGTTGGTGCTGCCCTCAATATGTCAGCAAATTTGGAAAACTCAACAGTGGCCACTGGATTGGAAAAGATAATTTAATGTTCCAATCCTAAAGAAGGACAATGTCAAAGAATGTTCAAGATAACAAACAAATGTGCTCATTTCACATGCCAGCAAAGTTATGCTTAAGATTCTGCAAGGTAAGCTTGCAGTGTGAACTGAGAATTCAAAGAGATAGAGGAACTAGAGAATTGCCAACATTTGCTGGATTATGAAAACATCTATTTTTGCTTCATTGGGTAGACTAAAGTGTTTGACTGTGTGGATCACAACAATATGCAGCAAATCTTTGGAGCAATTGAAATTATAGATCATCTTTCTTGTCTCTTCAGGAACCTTTATGTGGGTCAAGAAGCAACAGTTAGAACCAAACAACTAATAGATTAAAGATTGGAATAGGAATGTGACAAGGTTGTATCTTATCACCTTATTTTTAAATTTATATGCAGAATACATCGTGTGAAATGCCAGGCTGAATGAATCAAAAGCTAGAATTAAGGTTGTCAGGAGAAATATCAATAATCTTAGATATGCAAATGATACCATTCTGATGGCAGAAAGTGAAGAACAAATAAGAAGCCTCTTGCTGAGAGTGAAAGAGAAGAGTATAAAAGCTGGTTTGAAGCTTAACATAAAAAAACTGAAAAACTAAGATCTTGGCAACTTCCCATTACTTCTTGGCCAACAGAGAGAGAAGAAATGAAAGTAGTGTCAGATTTTATATTCTTGGGCTCAAAGATCACTGCAGATAGCTACTGCAATCATGAAATTAAAAGATGCTTGCTCCTTGGAAGGAACACTATGGAAAATCTGGACAGCATACTAAAAAGTAGAGATTATCACCTTGCTGACAAAGGTCCATATAGTTAAAACTATGATTTTTCCAATAGCGATGTATGGCTGTGAGAGTTGAAATGTAAGGAAAGCTGAGTTTCAGAGAACTGACATTTCAAATTGTGCTGGAGAAAAGTTTTGGACAGCAAGGAGATTAAATCAATCAATACTTAAAGAAATAAATAGATTTTGTGGGGGCGGAGCCAAGATGGTGGAGTGAAAAGGTGACTTTCTGCCTCTCCTCCGATCTTCTCTCAAATCAACAATAAAATAAGCCTCTGAACTGATCTTCAAGTCAACGAACCCAGAAATATTTGGGCAGGACTCTCTGGAGAACTTCATATCAGGTTAGTCGGACTCGGACAGAGAGATAAATAGACGATCCCTGTGCAGGCTGGAAGTGAGGGTGGGACTCAGCTCAGCTCATCCTGGAAGAAATTCCAAACTCCAAACTCCAAATTCCAAACACCTGGAGTTTATCTGAGGCACTCCGGACACTCTGCCCTGATTGGGGGCAGGTGTTCTGGCAGACTTGCCTTGTTTAAGGAGTAATTCGGACTTAGTCCTAGTCCCCACCGGCCCAGCACCTTAAGTCAACTCGACGAAGTGCCCCAGGGCAAAGCTTCTTCAGCCGAGGTTTTTTTTTCCCCTACCTTAAAGAGATATCCACTCTGTCTAAAAAAAAAAAAATGATGAAGAAGCAAAAGAGAGCTCTCACCATAGACAGCTTTTATCAAGGCAAAAAAACGACCTCAGATACAGAGGTTTCTTTAGACAAAAATCCAGAAAAAAACAGCAAGGACCATCACTGGTCCCCGTTTCAAAAGGCCTTTCTGGAAGACTGCATAAAGAACCTCAAAAGAGAGCTGGAGGATAAATGGGAAAATAAACTGAAATCAGTGCAAGAAGGATACAGTATCTTGCAAGAAGGATATGATGCTCTACAAAAGAGATATGAAAAAGACACCAATTTATTAAAAAATAAAATTAGTGAAGTGGAAAAAGAGTGCAGTTGGCCAGTTACAAAAGGAACTTAAAAAGGTAACTGAAGAAAACAACACTTTAAAAATAAGAATTGAACAAATGCAAGTGAATGACTCACTAAGACTTGAAGAATCAGTCAAACAAAAACAAAAAAATGAAAAATTAGAAGAAAATATGAAATATATCCTAGGAAAAACAACTGACTTAGAAAATAGATCTAGGAGAGACAATCTAAGGATTATTGGACTTCCTGAAAGCCA
>JAJPUD010016621.1:0-33536 GCA_023553655.1 Myrmecobius fasciatus
GAAATAATTAAGGGCACAACCTGCTTAAGAAGAGAGAAGAGGAAAAATTGGGGAATATCAACAGAGAAGATGAAGAGAAGAACTCTTGGCAAATGGTCTCACTTTTCTCAGTTAAAATTCCTTAGAAGAAAGAGGTACTGTGTGAAGACTGAGGAGAAAAAGTAAAGTATCTTTTACTGGGCATGTGATAGGAAATTAATTAGAAAGCAATATAAATTTTTTTTCACTTAGTTGAATAAGATGAATTTGTAATATGCCCAATCAACACAACTTATTTCTTCCAACTTTTTTCAGTAGTATCTAAGCAGAGAAGAGGAAAGGAATAGTAGGAGTAATCTAGCATTGGGTTTGGCAAGGGTTGAGCTTTAGGAGAATTACTTGCATCTCATTTCTTGGGTATGACCTTTTTGTCTATTTGCAAATTTTTTATGTTTATAAATAAATTTTAAACTGTGCATATCCTTTGACTCAGCAACACCACTCCTAGGTCTGTAGCTCAAAAAAGAAAAAGAACAGGGTCTTATATGTGTGAAAATATAGCAGTTCTGTTGTGGTGGCAAAAACAAAACAAAAAAACTGGAAATTTAAGATGCTCATAAATTGGAGAATGGCTGAAGTTGTAGCATACAATTGTTAAGGAATACTATTGTATACTGAAAGGAGCAACAAGCTGCTTTCAGGAACTTAGATGAACTGATGCAAAGTGAAATGAGCAGAACCAGAACATTGTACATAGAAAGAGCAGCATTATATGATGATCAAGTATGAATGACTTATTAGTTTTCATCAGCACAATGATCCAAAACAATTCCAAAAGGCTTATGATAAAAAATGCTCTTCACTACCAGAGAAAGAACTGATGGAGTCTGAATGCAAATCAAAGCATACTTTTAAATTTTTATTTTTTCTCTTTTTGTCTCTATCTTCTTTCACAACATGAATGATAGGGAAATGTTTTGCCTGACTGCCCCAATATGATCAACACCAAAGTACCTGCCTTCTCAAGGAGAGGAGAGTGAAGGGAATTTGGAACTCAAAAATTATTTTTAAAAAATGTTGAAAATTGTATTTACATGTAATTGAGAAAAAATAAAATTTATTTTAAAAAATAACTTTTACATTAAAAGCAGAGATAATGTGACTGTAAGTTCATGAGCAATACAACAATAAAATCTCTTGGTTAATTACCCATCCACTTCCAATCCCTTAACTGTTAAAATTCCATCCATTTTCTAAAGTCAAACTCAAGTGTCAACTCTTCCATGAAGATTTTCATAAGACCTTCTAATTGTTAGTCTTTCTCTCCTCTGACCTCATATAAGATGGTGAACATGTCTTTGTTATTTGTGGTATTTTTAAAAATTAATTTAAAAATAGTTTCCCAAGTGTGGATCACAACATAGTGTTTTCACTCTTGTTGTTTGCTTGCATTTTGTTTTCTTTCTCATTTTTTTTCCTTTTTTGATCTGATTTTTCTTGTGCAGCAAGATAACTGTATAAATATGTATACATATATTTGATTTAACATATATTTTAATATGTTTAACATATATTGGATTACTTGTCATCTAGGAGAGGGGGTGAGGGAAAGGGGAAATTTGGAACACAAGGTTTTGTAAGGATCAATGTTGAAAAATTATCCATGCATGTTTTGAAAATAAAAAGCTTTAATAAAAAATATAGTTTCCATCATATTTTAGGCAACAGACTTATTTGATGAAAAGAATCTTTTCATTTCCCCTTGCAGTTAGTATGGCATCCTGCAGCAAAAGTGATATACTCTTGTGAGACAGCAGAATCACAGTAACACAAAGGAAACATGAGCAGTGGCAAATCCAGAGATGTCTCCATCCCAAATGTTCTAATGGACTATTTGTGCCTATGTTTAAAACCTTCTGACTTTATATTGGACTCATCTGTCACAATTGAACATACTGTACCCTGACCCCCACACACTGTGATGTCATTCACTGGTCCTTTTTGAAAATGAAGGATAAACAGCAGCATCTAGTACAGTTGTCTACAACGCAGTAGACATTTATACATTTGCAGAAATAGCCATAATTTTTCATATACATCAATGCTTTGTAATACAGGGGAGAATCGCATTCGCTGATAAAAATTCTATTTCACAAAATTTGCTTTTGTTTTTAAAGTAACAATTTCTATTTTCAAAACCATCTTACTTGTCTTTGCTTCCTTCCATATGTCCTCTTCTGTGCATTTTTAACAATGGTTCTCTTTGTTTTTACCTTCACTGCTAACCTTATCTCTCTTTTCCTTATCCTGCCATGAAAAACACAAAGAGGAAAACAAAACCAGAAAACAAACAAACAAACCTTCATATAACAAATAAGCGTAGTCGAGCAAATCAAATCCATACAGTGGCCATGTTCAAAAATGTTTCTTTCTGTACCTCCAGTTCATCACCTATCAGGAGGTGGATAACATATTTCAGCAACGTACCTCTGAGGATGAGGATGGTCATTGTATTGATCAGTTTTTAAATCTTTCAAAGTTATTTTTCTTTGCAAAATTGTTCTCCTTTATACATCATTCTTCTTGTTTTTACTTCCTTTCCTATCATTTTATGCTACCCTATATTCTCTGAATAATCTCAGAATATCTTATAGTGCAATATTACATTACATTCATTACAACTGGTTTAGCCACAACTGGTTAGAAGAGGAAACCCACTGTACTATTTTAAATTCTAGACGTTTCCCTCTTCCTATTTATTCCCTACATTAGGATCATAAAGTTTGTTTTACTTGCAGTTCCCTCACCAATGTTCTTTCCCTTAAGAGTTTTCCCATTTCATTTCTTGGTTGATGTATTTCTGCACACCTACTCTGGATATATGTGCTTGTGTGCATATATGCTCCTGGATTGTGCTCATCTATCCTTTTGTCCATTTCTATCCTCTCTAATCCTGTTCTATAGTATATTCCTTTTACTCTCCCTTCTTTTCTCCTCTTAAAATCCTCAGAGCAGAACCAATCTCTGCCTTTCCTTTTTAACTTCACAGATATTAATGTGTCCTTAAGGGACACATTTCTTTTCTCCTTATTAGGATATGAGTATTCTATAGTTATACAACTCTTTCCAACAGTATAATTACTGTTAAAATTTTCTCTGGACTCTTGTGTTTGTGCTTCAGTGCTCTTAGTCAACCCTGGTCTTTTCATCAGAAATGTTTAAAAGTCCTGAATAAATTATGATATATGAAAACAATGGATTATTATTGTTCTATAAAATATCAACAGACTGATTTTAGAAAGGCCTGGAAAGATTTACATGAGCTCATGCTAAGTGAAACAAGCAGAACCAGGAATACAACAGCAAGATTGTGTGGTGATCAACAATGACAGACTTGATTCTTCTCAGCATTTCAATGATCCAAGGCAATTCCAATAAACTTTGGATGGAAAACACTATCCGCATCCAGAGAGACAACTACAGAAACAATGTAAGTTAACACATGCTTTGTTCACTTTTCTTCTCATGGTTTTTTCCTCGTTCTGATTTTTTAAAAAAGTGAATGTACATATATAACTTTATGAAATGTTTTTACATGTAGCATATAAAATAAAAAAATTAGAGATTCATTTTCTGCCCTATAATATTTATGCTTACCTTCAAAGGATGTTATTTTTGATTCTTTTATTTTGGAATATTATTTTCCAAGATCTCTTATTTGGGAAAAGTCACCAGGTCTTTTGTTATCCTGAGTAAGTCCCTACCAATTCTTTCTGAATGGTTGCACTACTATTTCTTTAACATAGTAAAGTCTGGATTTTGGTGATGACACTCGAGACTATTCTTTTTGATTTTCTTTCAGGAAGTGATAGGTGGATTCCCTCCCTTATTCCCCCTCCCCCCATTGCAACTCCTGGCCTGAAGAGTTTTATGGTTTCTCAAAATGTATCTAGGTTTTGTTTTTGTTTCCCTCCAAATCCTGATCTTCCTTTAAGTCTGAAATTACCTCTCAACCTATTTTCCAGGTTAATGTTTTAAAGCTGGCTTACATTTTCTTATATTTTCTTCACGCTTTTGGTTTAAATATTTTCTATCTTAGGGAATCATTGCTTTTTCTTTGGTCTACACTAATGGTAGGGGAATCCATTTATTGGCTAAGGCTTGCTACTTTCTCTTCTTAGTGTTTATTTTCCTCCCAATTCTATTCTCTAGGACTTTATTATGTGTCCTTGTAGAAAATACATTTTTTTTTTCTTTTTGAGACTCTGATTGCCATCACATTTTCTTCTTTTGGGGCAATATTTAGATTTGAAGGGGAAAAAAAGGGTTTTCTTTGATTCAATCTTTTTTTTTTATTAAAAGCTTTTTATTTACAAAACATGAGTGATTTTTGTACATTGACCTTTGCAAAACTTTTTTTTTTTGTTCCAAGCTTTTCCCTTCTTTCCCCCCTTTGATTCAATCTTAGGTATGGCAGGGCCAGACTCTTTATTCCTTGCTATATTTTTGGGGTAGGATGACCTGGCTTGGTTTTTTCTTGAGGTCCTTCTACTGACCTCCACTTCCTGGGTTACTGATCCCCTTTGATCTTTGTGATTTAAAGCATCAGATATTCAAGGTCTCCTCTGACATCTTGATATTAGGGACTTCAGATCCCCTAGACTTGAGCTGTCCAGGTCTAAGTGGTCTGAGCGCGGTGGTATCCTTCTGCTTTGTACTAGTGGCATCCTCCTGTTAACGACCAGACTTCTAAAGTCCCCATGTTAAGGCTTTCTCAATGAAGAAAGCCTCATTAAGGATTTCCCAATGGTACCTGCTTTGCTGAAGGGCCTTGTTCTTTTTTTTGCCTATGGGCTTCTGGCTTACTTTTTGCATAGTTCTAGATTAGAAGTCATTGCAGTTTCTCACTGCATTTCTTGACCATCATGCAGCTTTGTGCAAATTTCAGGGTTTTGCTGGAATATATAAGTGGGAGCTAGATGATAAGCCTCCTATTTAGGCAGCTGCCATGGCAGAAATGCTCCTGACCTTACTTTCACTTCCCCTTCCTTTAAGCCTTATCTTCATGCTATTTCCTCCTCTTGGAATACTCTGATTTATGCATCTCTATCATCAAATTCTTATTCTTTCAGGCCCAGATCAAATGCTGAGAATCTTAGTATCAGACTTTCCCTAGTTCCCATGAGCAAATGCAATCTCTCCCATTACTGAACCCAATAAAATATGCCTTTCTTATGGTAACTATTATATCCCCTGTATATTTATTGGTGTAACCACCCCATACTAAACTACAAACTTTCTGAAGGCAAAGGTGAACTATGTTATCTTTGCAACTCCCCGACACCTAGTGCAAAGTTTGTATTGTTGAATGGAGTTTCACATATGCATGAGTTGACTCCCAAGGAATAAGAAAGATTTAAAATAAGATAATTTTGAGAAATAAAGCATTAATAAGAGTGCTAGTTTTGACATGTGAGGACGTGGGTTCAAAACTCTGCTCCTGTCATTCACTACCTGTTTGGTCTTTGGTGATTCATGATTAATCATTCAATAAACATTTAACATGCACCTACTGGATCTCAATTTCTTCATCTGTAAAATTGGATCAGATAACTTCTATGGTCTTTTCCTTCCAGTCTGAAATGCATGAAGGATTGTCAACAAAGGACAGTTGCATATTTATTCTCAAATTTTTACAATGCTTCTTTTGTGGGTGAGTTGCCATCTTGGAGGAATTACGTTTAGAGTCAATTTTGAGAGCCAAAAGACAAAATGCAGAGATAGAAGGGAATTAAAAGTCAAAGGCTTAGCGAACCACCTTGTCTAATACCAGAGGAGTACCCACCAAGGTGAGATTCAAGATCTAGTCCTCTGACGTCAAATGCAGTGCTCTTTCTACAATTCTGAGCTACTTTTCTCTTGATTAAGAAAGCGGTCTTAAAAATGAATTGGCCTAGATAACCCCTGATATTTCTCCTAATTCTAACATCCTATGATTTGAGTTGAACCTCATTTTGGACCCCAAATTGTATTACTCAGCTTGACTTGTCACCAAATGACTTTTGCTTGTTTAGAGAAAATAAAATGTTTATGGAATCTGTTCTGGGTATGAAAAATCTGAGGTGGGACACAACAAAATGAGAATAAAGACTGGATGGAATATAGGCTGGATAAATAGAAGTAGGAAGAAATAAGTTTGTCATGGTAGTTTCAGGTCAAATTTTTTAAGGATCTTAGATGCCATGAGGGAGACATTATTTTTCTGGTAGATAATGAGGGGTCAATGAGGATTTGGGTCATCTCAGGGACAGATCATTCTAGAAAAAAAGATTTTACTTCATTCAGTGTTGGTGACTATTTTCAAACATGTTTTTCAATTACTGTTTTTAATTCAATTTCTATCTTCAAATGGACAGAAGCACCTTCCAAAAATTTCTTTAAATGAAACCCGCTCTAGTCTATTTCAACTTTGCTACCAATTTGGTCAATTCAGCCATGTCTTACTCTTCATGATCCCATTTAGGGTAGGTATTCTTGGCAAAGATCCTACAGTATTTTACCATTTCTTTCTCCAGATAATTTTACAGATGAGGAAAATGGGACAGTTGTTTAACTTTACCTAGAGTCACACCAGTAGGAAGTATGTAAGGCCAGATTTGAACTCAGGAAGATGACTTCCTTATTTCAGGCCTAACATTCTATCTAACTACTTAGATGCCCCTATTTCAAGTACATAAAATTTTAAGCAGCCTAGAGAATGAACAGAGAGATGGCCTCAAAGACAGGAAGACCTAGGTTCAAATTCTTTTATTATATTTTGACTGTGTGACTGGGCAAGTCACCTAACTTTTAAGTCCCCCAGGAAATTGTCTAAACTTAGTAACTGCACAAACAATAATCTATACTAGTAGAAGTTCCCCAGCCTACACCACTGTTCCCATTCCCCAAAATTAAAACAAACAAAAAAAACTACTTTTATAAAAATAAAATCAATGGGTAAGAAAGAAAACAACAAAAGGGTAAGTTTTTGTATAAAATATTTCTAATAAAAGTCTGACATCCAAGGTCAATACAAAGGACACGTTTATTGACTTACTTTCCCTGATAATTAGTTTTATTTTTAATTTAAATAAGATAGAAAAAGAAACCAACTATATTGAAAGTTATCAAAACATTAAAATAATTCACAGATCCACATAAAGTTCAGTCACTTGCCCAGGGTCACCCATAGCTAGGTAGTACTGAGGCTAGATTTGAGCTCAGAACTGAGTTCAATCCATTGCCACTCACATTCTTAGTGCACAGTAAACCCTATGTAAATGTTAGCTATTATAATTGGAATTTTGGGGTTAATTCTACAAACATTTCCATGAACTAGATTCCTAACAGAACCCCTGTCTTAAGGCTGCATGGTTTTCCAGCTTAACATTCAACTTCCTGCTTCCCACATCAGCACATCTGCATCAAAGGCACTATGCTCTATTAGCAAAGCAGAACTGCAGCAACTCAAAATGCATGATGCACATATTTACTCCATATTGGACAAATATGGACTATCTGTGTTTGACCTGTGGCTTTAGTCTTCTGAGCTTACATTGTTCTGATTGGACACAGTCCAACAACAAATTCCTTGACTGCAACATAATGATGGTCTCTTTTTTTCTTTGGTCCTCTTTAAGAATGAAGGACAACTAGGATCACCCTTCCATCCTCACTAAATTAGTTTCTAACCCTCCAACATGCTCCACTGAGCATCCAGCGGGGAGTCAAGATCCGATTTCAAATCCTGCCAGAGATGCTTACCGGCTGTGTGAGGCTGAGCAAATCATTCAACTGCCACCTGCCTCCATTTCTTCATTTGTAACAGGGTTGTTGTAAGGAACAAACACGATGATAATCTTTGTAAAAAGTACACAGCCCAGTGCCTGGCCCACAGTAGATGCTATGTGAATGCTTACTTCCTTCTCCTCCCTGCCCATTTAATCCTACAGCAGCACTTTGGAACAAACTCCACCATCTCCAGTCTTCCTCCCTCTTCCCTGAGGACCCTCCTTGAGCCACAATCCACACCACCTCCAGATTTGTACAGTGCACCTTGTTCAGTCCAAGTTCACACAGATGGCATTACCCTACAAGTTTTTACCTATGCACGATCTGGCTCACCGCCCTACCACACATCCCTGAGAATTCCCGTAGTCACACTTCTCATCCTAACGTTGAGCCACCCACACAGAAGTCACAGAATTAGGTCAGAGGCCAACCTTGTATGATGGACATTTCAACAGGAATTCCCATCAGAGGGTAGTCTCCCTGAGGCAGTCAGGTAGTGCTGAGAGATGAACTTAGGTGCCAGAAAGACCAGAGTTCAAATCCCACTTCAGATATTTACTAGCTGTGTAACTCTGGGTTTAAGATCTCAGTATGTTCTTTCATCCATAAAACAAGGGCAATAAGAGCACTCACGAAATCACCGTGAAGACATTAACACTGATAGTGTTTTGCAAGCCTTCTACATAAATGCCCTGACCTACTAGTGTGCTAGGGTTCTGCCATTGGCTGTGTCAGTTCATTTTTATTAATGCCAAGGCTGAAGATACAGGGCATAGTCACCAAATAAAAGCTTAATGAGATCTACTTTGTCTATGAGGGGGGGAAAAGCTAATGGGAGTATAGAAAGAGAAAGTGTCTAGGACAGTGGAAACCGATCCCTAACTAAGGTTTATCCCCAGTGTACTCCACTCCAGGTCAGTAGCTTATCATTCCTATATATTGTCGTGACCCAGAAGACTAAAAACCATTCTCAGATAACCCTTCAGAGAAGCTACTCTTCTGAAATCCTTTACCAACGGTTGGCAGCAGAGTCATTTGTAGACTAGGGCATAAAGTTATCATTGTAAATGCTTCCAGTTTCTTGTTAAGGAATCCTTAAAATGCTTTCCAGACTTCATAATCCTTAGCAACACTTTCTAGGTTTTCTCCTAACGTATTTTTTTTTTCCATGTTAACCAACAAGTATGACAAGTAGTTCTCATTTCAAAATGTTTTTCTTCCAATATTTTGTCCTCTCCAGTTCTTTTCAGTGATCGTATCTTTGATTCTTCTACTTTTCTGTGGGTTTTCACCACGACCTGCAGTCCTTCAAGCCTTCCTAGTTCTGGCCCTGTCTTCCTTTCTGTTAAAGATGCTGAGTAGAGGATAATTTCAGTTCATTACTTCACTAAAAAATTGCTTATGTCCTTTGACTATCTATTGGAGAATGGCTATCTTTGATATCATGCATTTGTCAGACTTTAATTGCACTGAATTTATTCATGCAATTGATTTTAAATAATCAAAATTATGTTGAACTTAATTTGTGTTCTCCTGTATCCCTTGTTCTTAAAATTTTTTTTTCAAAAGGTCCGAATGATATCCCTTTCCTTAATCTAATTTCTAAATGCTGCAACTTTTTTTTTTCCTAGTTTGCTAGAATAAACTCACTTCCTGCTAAATTGCTTTGCAGTTTTCTTACCTGGACTTGTCAAGCAAAGAGTACTTTCCCCATGTGGTTTCTGTTCTGGAGTTTATCAAACAATGCCATTTTTGTTTTGCTTTTGGGCCTTGCTTATTTAACCAGTTCCACTGATAGACTTCTTTTCAATCAGTTGCAGTTTTAATGATTATTATAACAAGAGATGCAATAATGAAATTAACTCAGTCAATATAATATTCATTGGCATGACCTAACCATGAAAAATGAATGTCTCTCCAAATCATTTAACTCTTTATTTCTGTAAAGATTTTTGTAAGTGTATTTATGCAATTTCTGAACATACCTCAGTAGGTCCTCTCAAACATATTGAGCATTTTGTTGTTTCCAAAATAGCAACAAAAAACTACAAATAGGTGTGCATCTATTGGAAAAGGCTAAAAATTTTAAGATATTTCATTATAATCGAGTATCATCAAACATAAGAAATCACAAATGAGAAATTTAGAGAAATATGAGAAATCTTATGGGAAGTAATGGAGTAAGAGAAGCAAAAACCAAGAGGAAATGCACTATGAAAATAATGGAAATGAAAATACTAAAAGGTGGCTTAGCTCATATTAAAATGACTGATGTTGGAGCCAGAGAACAGCTTACAGGAGTATATTTCCCTCTTCCAAGAACAGAAGCAAAGTAATGAATAATGAATATTGCATGACAAATAAAAGATGATTAATACATCAGTCAATTTTGCTTAAATATTTTTGCTACATGAGTTCTATGTGCATTTGGGAGAGGGAGTAAAGTAATTTTTGTTGTTCAATTGTTTTCAGTCAAGTTTTACTATTTATAACCCCATTTGGGGTTTTCTTGGCAAAGATACTGGAATGGCTTGCATTTTCTTCTCCAGCTCACTTTACAGATGAGCAAACTAGGGCAAACAGGGTTTAGTGACTTGCCCAGGATCATAGTTTCTGTCAGAGGCCAGATTTGATCTCATCTTCTTGACGCCAGATCTAGTGTCGTATTCACTGTTCTATCTAGCAACCAGTGTACTGAGGGTAATAACCAAAAAGGAGTAATGATGAAAAAAATTTCTTTAATACATACAACAGCATTATAGTTTAGAATGGGACACAGATTAAATGGGATAGCAATGAAATTATGTCAAATCCAATATATTCTTTAATAAAACTCAAGCTGAATGAAATGTTTTTTGGTTAACATTTGGCAAATTCTAAATGATAAAGTCGTTTGCTTGTTCCTTTTTTTAATATATATGTAATTGCAGTCTAAGGTGCTCATCCAGTATTAAGTCTTATCTCTGACATACACTTGTATAATCAATCCATGGCAAGTCACTTAATTTTCCCTCTAAGAAATTCTTTAAGATGTTACAACAGAAGAGGTGTCAATTTGTAGTATGAGAAATTTAAATTATTCAGGAGTTCCCTATATTAGAAAAAATACAGGCTTATTCCCTATCCTTTTTTCTGTGTAAATTCATTCTTGTGGCCTATGATGATTGGAATGAAAGCAAATTCCTTTGCTTGAGGAGTTAGTGATTAGAAAATAGGGAATGTGAAAGCTGTATAGAGACTGAGCTTTTAGTCTACTTTTAAGGAGAAACAGTGCATCAGAAAGCAGATCTAGTTGTTTAGCCACTTTTAAGATGTGTGTTTAGCCACTTTTATGGACTATGTTGATTAGCTATGATCCCCACTCTAGAATTTCCAATCTCCAGGATTTTCACTTTGTTTTGTTTATCTTCAAAGTTTTAGGTAACCCTTCATCACCTTTCTCCTCCAATTCTATTCCCGCGTCATTAAGTGCTGCTACAGAAATCAAGAATTATTGCTGATTTCACAGCAAATGTATGCTATGAGACCTCACCTGGAGAGTGATGAGTTCAGAATAACAGTATTTGGGTACTAGAGTGAAAAGATGGAACAAAGTTAGTAGATAAGTAGATTTGAGAATCTTAACACAGTAAAATTAATGAGAGCTAATGAGAAGAGCAGGCTAAATGACCTACTGCCAAAGTAGATAAGTAGATTTGAGAATCTTAACACAGTAAAATTAATGAGAGCTAATGAGAAGAGCAGGCTAAATGACCTACTGCCAAAGTAAAGGAAAATGTTCTTAATACAGAGGAAGAGGGAAGCAGATAAAGCATGTCTCACTACTGCAAGAAAATTACTTAAGCTTCTATTGATGCCCTACCCTATTGTGCCCCCTACATTTGCTGTTTAAAAGCATTCTTCATTACAAGTAAGCAACTTTTCCCCACTACATATAACCTTTTTTATATGACCAATTGTTCATTTGTGAGACTGAACTACTTAACCCACCCCACAAAACATGTTTCCTTCCTCCTTTCCCTCTAACTTCAAAGGAACGATTTCTAATTCATAGGCAAATCTAATCCAAACCCTCTAACTGTGCCCTACAACTTTCTTCCTCTTTAGGACCTTGTTCTATCCATCACCTTAAAAAACTCTCAATTGACATTCTCCCTTTACTAACATGTTCAGATTTGCTCTTAACCCAATTTTATCCCTCCCATTCCCCCAATCCTACTTTCTGAAGTTATCTTTCTTTTCTTTCCCGCGTCATCATCAAATCATCATCTGTTCTTTGCATTGGGGTTTTTAATTTCATCACGTTTCCAAAACTTTCTTTGCAGGTAATCAGTGACATATCCAATGGCCTTTTCCAGAAGATACCCATCTCTAGTTCTAGAGTTTTTTTAAACTCTAAAACTGTACTTATGATCATCTGCCAAATAAGTCTCCTGATTTCCTATTGGTTACTGTTATACCCTAGTTGAAAGCTTAAGTTGTCTTTAACTCTTATTTCCCTTCTGACATATCTGCCAAGTCATTTGGAATTAAAATCTTTCTTACTTTCGCTCACTTTTTTCTTTCTAGCCTCCTCTTCTTCTCTAATATTAAGAGTATCACTTAGCCTTGCTTGGATTACATGCCATTTTGCTTGCTCATCAATTCCCATAATTACCTTAATAATGCTTGTATAACCTAATATCTCACTCCAATCTGTCCTTCACACTACTGCCCAATTACTATTCTGACCCCATCATTCTTCATTCAGAATCAGTGTCTCTATTACTTTTAATTCAATACAAATTTAAGTTTAAATTCTTTCCACACCTTGTTCCTCATTTTTTTTTTCTCAACGTCCCCAACACATGTATTTTTGTTCATCTTGAACCTTATGTCCTGAATGGATATCACACTGGCTCTTCCATCTCCACTTGATGAACTTTCTTTTCCATCAGGACTCAGTTCAGATATTGCTCTTTCCATTTTCCCCCACTTGCTGAAATCACTCAGCACTTTTCTTAGTTCTTACTTTTGTTCCAGTTCTTTGTTAAATCTTACTGTAGTTTAAGCTCCTTAAGAGAAACTATAAGCATTTAACAAATTAAAGAGTCAGTACCTTCTGAAAGGTAGTCTTTTGGCATTATGGTAGAATGACTTTGTAAATCCCTGAAAAGGTTTACTATTATCAGGGCATTATAAAGGAAACTATGATTATAGATCATTGATATCCCAATTTGCTCTCCTATCACATATCAATTATTATCTTTCCAGTTATCTGATTCTCTTCTCAATCATTTAATTAAATTACAGCAAATCGAGCAGGATTTCAGGCATTCTGACTCAGGATTTTCAAGAATAAGAAGGTTGTCTTGTGGTATTCTGGCTCTAGTTGCCATATGTTACTTGGATGAAATCACTTTGCCAGAGTCTTTTTCTTAATTTGTAACTCAAAGGAGTCCTATCAGATGACCTTTAAAGTCCCTTCTAAAGCTATAATAATCCTGATTCTGCAACTGATCACTTTCCTAGAAAAATGCTTTCACCCCAGTGTTCATGTAGAAATTTTCAGTTACATAAGCTGTATTATCAACTGAAAGACATATGCAATGTTTGTATTTAAAGGCTCAAATTTAATTTTAATTCTAATGACCAGGAATCATGGCCCTGAAGAACTGGGGAGAAAAAAAAAAAAAAAAGCATTTCCCTTCCTTCTTAAGAGAATGGTGGAAGGAAAGTACATTAAATACTACACTATTAGTCTTTGCTAATTTTTATCTTTAATATCTTCATTTAGCTTTATCTTTAACTAGCTTTTGCTTTTTTTAATCCCATTATAAGGAGTGGTTCATTAGGGGAAGAAATGATATTTTAAAATGAAGGCAATATAAATAACATTAGGTTATCTTTGATTGTTATACTGTATTCAAAACTAGAATTCTTTGCTTGACATACAGATACTTAGCTATTTCTCATCTCAGAGTACTTATAACCATGGAAAAAAGCATGATACAATAGAAAGTATACTGGCTCCCAGTCACTGGGCCTGCATCCAAAGTCCACTTCTTGCACCTGCAAGCACTTGCTGCATGTGGGCTTTGAATGAGTCACAACTTCACCATCTCTTACCCTGGGTTTTCCATTTTCAAAATTAGAGTTTGCACTAGTCTCCAAGATGTTGTTCTAGCTAGCTAGATGGAGGTCCCTGTATCATAAGGTTCCCATCAATAATCTGTTCTAAACCTTTTCTTCTACCTCCCACCTTATGAAAATGATTGGGTCAATCTCTCTAAAGGAAAGACACCTCTCCCACATTAAAATTCAGCTTAAGCAGTCATTTTCTTTCACAGGTTATGAAAGAGGTGTTTATGACATTAATCCTGTATCCTTGTTCTCATTTTCTCCACTTACTCTATAAGTCCCCCTTTCATATAACTTTCATTTCTGGACCATTGGATCTTTCCCATTTAACTTGCTCATACCACAAATAATTCCCAAGTAATCTTTTTTCTCATCTTTTTAAAAAATTATCCACATCAATACTTCTATGGTCTTCTGCAATCTGGCTTCTGACCCATCACTCTACTTAAATGAGGTCTATAATATTATCAATAATCTTTTAGTTGTCAAATCAAGACTTTTAGGCCTCACTTCTCCTTAAATTCTCTGCAATAATTTGAATTACATTATCAAAGTCCTCCCCAGGCTTTTAAGCTCACATTTTCCCAAAATTATCTTACCTTCTCAATGGCTCCTCTGCTTATCTTCTTTTTGATCTTTAATTAGGAACATTCTTCAAGGGAATGGTTCTCTCCCTAGGAAATCTCAATTTAAATTCAAGGAACTGATTGCCACCTTACTCCTAAATCAAAATGTTTCATTTTGACTAATCCATTTCAAATAACAGTCCCAAAGCCTATTGTTATAATCTTTGTGGATGCCTCACTAGTTACAACAAAATGCTGCTACATTGTAGAATCTTTTCTTGTCTGTGAACTCTGGGATGTTTAACAGAGACATCCCCGAATCCAAAATGTATACCCAGGTTAGTGATGGTTAAGGCATAGTACCAAATTGTGTTCAAGAATGATTTAACTAATATTTCCACCAATGGAATGTTAAGGGCATACTCCTTGATCTTGCCATTATCTACAATCGACCCACATCCTTTTTCATGGACTCTGAAATTTCCCTATCTGATCACAATCTACTGCCATTTTATAACTCCCTAGGCCTTCCAATCCCCAAATATGTGACCTTCAAACATCCTTTCTCTTCTACACTACACTCACCTTAACACCTTGGTGAACAAGTTCACTCTATACTGTCCTTAAGTTCCCTACCAAAGACTGTATTGCCAATCTTGCCCTGCCAGATATCCACCGGCATTCTCACCATCTGCTACTTTCATTCCTATCCTTGTGCTGTCAAATGAAGCTGGAGAAACTCCTATGTGCTGACTGGATCCATTACAAGTTTGTTACATAACCAAAACCTGGCCATTATTGCTACAAGTAAATTATTTTATATCCATGATATTGACACCCACAGCAGCTCTTCTAAATCTTTAAAAAAAAAAAAAAAAAAAAACCCTCCCATGCTTTTTTCTTTCCCAGTCTCTCTACTCACTGAGCACAGCAAATTCACCTCTCCTTTCCTCACATCACTCAGATGTCTTCTGCCACTCTCTCCTTCATCCATCTCTAGCTGCCAAGTGATCCCAATTCCATCCTGTTTTCTCCAGCAAATTGCCCTATGAATATTCTTGCATATCCTTTTATAACAAAGTCAACTATATATCCCTCACACACACAAACTGCACCCTTATCTCTGCTCCTATTCCATCAACTCTGGCAGCTCCCTTTCACTTTTGTAAGATATAAAATTATACTTAGCTATCCAAGTCCTTCATAACCTGGTCCACTACCACTTTTCCAGTATTGCTTCACCTTACTTACCTCCCCCCTAACCTGTAATCTAATAATACAATGGATTATCTATCCCAACTAGGTTATTTTCACTATTTCCCATCACTCCCTCATCTCAGTTGACACCCTACAAATTTTAGCCAAAACCTGACCATCTAATTATATCTTTTCCCAATTTTTAAAATTCTAATGCTTTTGAACACCTCCAATTTATCCAGTATATAATTTGCAATCATTTCATGTCTTAACTCTGAGCTTCTAGAGAACAGTGACTGTCTTTGCCTTCTCTTCATATCTGGTGTTTAAGCATAATGCCTGACAATGAAATAAGTGCTTAATGTTTATTTACTGTTTTTCCTTCTCACAGGCCCCAAAATTGTCACCCTCCCTTTTCTGTCATACTGGCCAATCTAATGGAGGTGAAATGGAATTTCAGCATTGCTCTAATTTGCAGTTCTAAGTAACTTAGAATATTTTTTTAGGGGGGGGATAGTTAAGAGCATTTACTGCTATGGGGGTTTTTGGCAAAAACTTTTTATATCTTTTGGCTTATCAATCCATTAAAAATTGTTTCTTGTTCTTATATATTTGAATTATTTCCTTCAGTGACTTAGATATCAGATCTTATCGGAGCTTGATGCAAGGGCTTTTTCTTCACCAGACTAACTTAATTTTCAGTTTTCTATACTCAAAATGTCACCTCTATCTAGAGATCAAGATCTAATGTGAAAGAAACTATCTCTTCTGTAATTATATTATATTTTAGACCTAGGTCACATATCTAAACCTATTTTGTTATATGGTATTTTCCCCAATATTTATGAGTTTATTAAACACTGATATGTTTAACAACTTTTGGATCTTGTTTAAATGTTTTACTGATATTTTTCTGGTTTCACCAATACCACAGTTTTGATGGATCATTGCTGCTGGTGGGTGGTTCTTTTTCTGGTGAACTCTGTTGTTACTTTGGTTCCATAAATTAACACTTAGAAATCTAGCTGGTACATCAATAAATTTGCAAAACCATTTAAGTAGTACTGTTGTTCATTATATTATCACAAATCTAACATGAACAATTTTTGTTACTTTAAAAGTAGTATTTTTAATACCTGTGTCTTAGTAGCTGGATTATGAAAACATTTTATACCCGATTTTGAAAAGTTCTTTTTCCTACCTCTTCCGGCTGACTACTGGGGAAAGGAGAGTGTTATTTTATATTATTTACCGAATTTAAATTTTTAAATAATCTTTTGGTTCTCTCTTCTTCTCACTCAAATTGAATTGAAAAAAATTTTTTTTTCTCTTTGCTTATTTTGCGTACTGCTTTCTAAACACTCCTAGAACTACAATAAATTGATTTAGTGATTATCTTTTTTTTGGATTATCTCTGATCTTTTCAAAGGTTCTTAATAATTTTAGCAGATACTATAAAATTGCAGATGCTGACCTAATCTATTCTCCCTTTTAGACAGTTTACTACATTATAGAACATTGGGTTTTTTTAAATAAAATTCTTCTAAATATGTTTTAATAGATCCTGCTCACTCAACAATCTAAAACCAAAGATAAAAGATCCTAAACCTGATCTTCTAACTTCAATTGTCCAGAATATCACTCAGTATTCACCATTTTTGTTTTCTTACCTTTAATCTTTCTTACAGTTAAATATCTAATCTTGTCTTACCTACACCTCACCCAAATCCCTACTAGTTTAATCTCACCACTTAAATTCATCACAGCAAAAGCCTAACAGGTCCACCTCCCCTCCTTTCTTCCTAATTAACTTTTTAAGTACTCCCATAACAAAACTCCATATATACATACATTATATATATGTCACAACTTTATTCAAAAGTTCTGTTTTCTCCTGAGCCAAAGTTACTCCTCTGCCACTCAATCTGAAGCCAGTCTCATTCTCAGCCTACTCCTAGACCACACTACAATACTGTCCTTGAATACTTCCCTTTCTACTCATCCTCTGCATGCATTTTTTATAACCTTCCTGGACTTTTCCCATAATTGAAGTAATCTTTCCACATTATTTGTATTTACTACGTAACAATTATTTTGTTAATCCTGTTAAGACTAAATTCCAATCTGTTATTATATGCAGCATCTCATACATGCTCAACTAAATTGGACCTCTATCAAGTACAGATTGAAAATTGATCCCAACTAAGAGGAAAGCTGAGACTGATAGGTCTCTCAATATGGAAATTCCTTATGAAGTTCAGCATCAACCTAATGAGCTCTAGGGAGGTAGGCCTTAACTGTCCCTACAGAGTGGCAAACTGGCTCCAGTCAGAAACAACATAGCAGAATGCTCCCAAGAAAATTACTATTAGGATCAGGCCTATGGGTATCCCTTGTATTTCCAGCTTTGGTAAAAATGGGGAGATTCAAGTTTAAAGGTCATTGATTTCGCAGTCCAATAGGAAAAAAGGGCAGATGTCTATTTAGATATTCCAGACAGTCAAGTCTAAATAAGTAAAATCCATTTCTTGCCATGTGAATTTATGGTATTTTTATGGAAGCAAAAAGATTTTGTATTAAATGTCCCCCTGATTGAAAAGGCTATTTTTTAAAATTAATTATAAGTGGTCATAGCTCTTTAATTCTCTCAACCCCAACAATACTATGGATAAGATAATCCCCTTCTGAGAAGAATTTCTGTATTCTAATAACTCAGAGAGCAGGAGCCAGGAATCAATTAAACAAGATACAGAAGACTTTTTGCTTATTAACAAAGTGCTGACCAGTATGATTTGCTAACAGCTATTGGCCTATACACCCTATGTTGAAAAAACATCCTATTTACATTTTAGTAAGAAAAATCTCCTTTTGAAAAGTGAGGTATAAACAAGAGAATGAATTTAAGTTTATTCAAGAAGGCTTAAACAAAGGGGAAAAAATCCAATTAAGAAAAGATCATTTTGTAATGTAAAAACAAGCATTAATGTCAAATATGTACAAACTAGCCAATTATATACAAAGTATCAGAAACCATCCAGTAGATGGAAAAATGTAATGCGGCTAAATTGCTGCTTATCTTGATTTCTTTTGATGATTACAAAACCATTTCCAATGTTTAAAATTTAAAAAAAATTTTTTATGTAGTTTTAGTTATTGTGGAATCTAAGTTTTAAAGAAATGTTTTTGTAATAATAACTTAAAACAATAATTCCTTGATCCCACTACATATGGCAGAAGCTACCAGAGTGAAAACATAAGATATATTCACCCCACGACTTTTTAAGGTTTAAAAATTCCAAATTTCTTCAAGCAACAAAAGTTGAATTGCTCCTAAAAACAAGTACTATATTGAGTTACAATCACAGAGGTAAAAGGAACCTTGAATCTGGAAACCCAGAGAGAGGCCTGCTTTTGATTGTCCAAAGTTACACAAACAATAAGAAGCAAGAGCTGGTTTTTTCACCTTTTGATCTCTGACCCCCAAAAGCATGTTTCCCACTAACAATCCTTTCATCATTCAAATATCACAATAAAACCTTAACAACTTAATAAGAATCCTTAATTGTCAAATTTCTTTTCTTAAACTCAACCTTAAAGACAAGAAAACACTATTTAGGGATTAATTTAAAAAAAAAAAAAAGACTACTTTTATAGGAGTTCCTGTACAAATTCAATCCAACATCCTACTGACAGATAGCTTATTGTCTTCAAAGATAAGTTCAACTATACTTACTAAAGAACCATATAATGAACATCTAATGTTGTCAAAATAAAGAGAGAAAAATTAAAGGTCGCTTGGCTAATCTAGAGCTTTTGCTACTGTACCATCTTGACACTATTTTCAAATATTCCAAAACAAACAAACAAAAAAAACCCCACTGGTATAGTGGTTCTACAATCCCGTTAAACCCAAAAATTTAGCTCTCCCCTTCAGATTTTCTCCTATCTATGCATAATGCACCTAAAGTACAAGTAACTTTACTGATTCCTTTCAAAAACACATAACCACTCAACAAAAAGCTCAATGATACACTTGATTTACACTGGCATGCACAGCCAGTTATGTGGATTCTAGTTATACTGATGAGTCTAATATAAAAACAGAATAACCATACTTGACATGACATTTTAATGTCTGAAAAGTACTATATAAAAATATAATCCTAATTTAAATATTCTCTCAAAATAACTTTGAATCATTATTATATTTTTAAGAGGAAATAATCTTGGGAAGCAATAAATAAGTGCATCAGGAGGATAAGAGCTAGCTGTAATGAATAAAAAGGCTGTCACAAGGTAAGTTATCTGCCTCCAAGAGAATGAGCAAGGAAGAAAGATTTTAAGCATCATCTCTGTAGAAACAGTTCATGAGAACCAAGGTCAAATTGTCCTTCTGGAAGAAACTGAGTAAACCTTAACTATAGCTATTCCTAACTTAAGTGTGTGAAGAATTTTTTGAGGGGAACTGAAAACTTCAGTCAGTATGAGAAAAAAATTGACTTATGCTTACAATGTTTTGGAGAAGTCAGAAGTTGTATTTGTTGGTGAAAAATTATAGCAGACAACTTCCCTTTCAATACTTTTGAAGGATAAAGAAGTGACCTCAGGTGTGTTCTTACTAATAGTTAATGCATATGTTAATGTTAATGTTATCCGGCCAGCAACAATAATATTGTATTTTGAGATTTAAGAGATAAAGACTTTTCACCTTTTAGTAATTTATAAAGTAACTGTCAAACAGACCCCTTAACCAGCTCTATATATGGACAAAAAATAAGATATGGAGTCCACAGAGTGAATGGAAGAAGGGAATTGCTGGGAAAACAAAGAGTAGCATACTACTTCCAGAAACTCTGCCAAAAAGCCTGGCATAAAGCTGCCTGTTCCCGAGATTTTTCTTTCAACCTATGTCTGGTCCAACAACAGCTTTTACAAAAATTCATCTGGATTCATTAAATATTTACTTCTTATACAAAGGATCAAGTACAAATAAATCTGAGGGTAAGGTGGGGAAAGAATCTTATGAGTCCAATTCCAATTTTTATTCCAAGTTGACTCGGGGGAAAAAAAAAAAAAAGCTCATTGAAACCAGACTCATAATTTGAATTCTTTAAAGATTTTCACAGACATCTATAAAAATACACTGTGTTTAAAACAGAATAAAACTGAGTATACAAATAATTATTTTGGTCAAAAAGTGATGAGGAGCCATAAATGGTACAGAATATTATGATTTTCAAATTCATCTTCAAATTCACTAGTATTAAGTTAAGGACTAGAAAAACCTAAGTATCCCAAATCCTAATCCCATGAGCTACTATGCCAAATAGCCTTCAATACTAGCACAGGAGAAAAATTGCACCTTCCTAATATGAAATAATCTTATTTCTGATACAGTATTTAATTTTACTATGCAATGCCAATAGTGTACGAATTATTTATGACTTTATAAAATGTTACAAGAAAAACTAAAAAGGACAGACTGCAAAGTATTTATCAAAACTGTATTTTATTTTTTCAATACAAGATAAATACCATGCTTGTTACTACTGCAGTTTAAGGCCAACAAGGCCATATAGCAAACTGCTGAACAGTCACCTAAATGCAAAAGAAAGAAAAGTAAAGATGGAAAGTGGACATTAACACAAAATTCCAACTACAAACACTTTTTTAAAAATGGAATGAGATTTCAAAGAAGCTCTAATCTGAAAGTCTATTTCACCTGGACAGGACATTAAAACGATGTCCATTTTATCAAATACCACCTTACCTTTGCACAGACATCTTATGAAGTCACCATATACTCAATAGCTAAAGATGTATGACTTTCTTTGGCCTGCTGGTATTAACTTATTATTTACAAACTCTTATTCAGGAATTCAAATAGACACTGGTTACATGGGGTACAATTTTTTGTTAGGGGATTTCTAACAGAAATAACACAAAAATTTGATATGGTTGTACAGTACCACTATCAGTTTGCTATACAACCTGGGCCAAGGTGACAATGTAATGATAAACAAGTAACTTTTAAGGCTAGTCATCAACATTAGATGTATTCCTTAAAACGATTTACTGCAGAGGATCCTCTCTCCCTTATTTACCACCTGAGTACTATAGTTTTTTCCTTGAAACACACCATCAAGCAAAATGAATTTACCATTATTATTTTCAAAATGTTTTCAAATCATGTAACATGGAACGCCAGAGTGTTATGCAGCAACAGTGTGACAATAAAAACCAGTGTTCAAAAACATCCTTTATACTAACTGCAGGCATCTATCTATTCATAAAATACTTAACAATAAGACACTAATTCAAAATGTAGCTATATGATATATCCATGTGGAAAACTTGGTCTTATTTAAATACATTAAAAATGGCCTTTTTGGAACTTTTGTGACTTCAAATTGGTTCTACTAGAAGTCAGATTTCTAAAGATTTCATTCACAAATACCCAGTGGAGTAGGAAATAATTCTAGTTTCTCAATCTATACCAAGTATATATTTCCCACATAGAGAAAACAAGCAGTTTCAAGTGTTGCACATTGAAATAGCAAACATCAACCACCCAAAGTTCTAAATAAGAAACAATGGTTAAGACAAACACTAAATCAATCCAAGTAGGATAAGTATAACACAATTACCTGAATATTTTCAATATTCATAAAAATCCACGTTGCTTCTTCCCAATGCTAGGAAAGACAAGTATAAGAATTTCCTCCTAGAAGCCTAGACAAAAGTGTTTCTTCATATTTTCTACCACTTTAAGATATTCTGAACTTTTTACAATGAATATTTCACTTGGTCTATGTCAGATGTTTTACATCAGAAACATAAATGTTATACTTAAGGCCACATCTCAATTTACTCAATTCCTTTTAATAATGTTCATTTTATAAGAAACTAGTCTAAGGCTTCCAAGAGTCAATTTGTATAAAAAAAATTTTAAAGGCATTATTTTTGAAAAGGTGACAAGGAAATACATTAATTATTGTAAGAATAGGAAACCAGAAATTCTTTCTGAAAAATCACTACATGTACTATTACCATAAATGGCAAATATATACAACATATATGTCTGTAGTTATCCATATACAACTGGGAAAAACATTTACAGAGGATATAGGGATGCAACTAGTCATTATAACCAATTTTAAAAATACAGTCTTCTTAAACCTGTGAGAACATCAACAATGTAGTGTCAAAAAGTGAAATCATAACACAAATGTCCTCTTTAAATAACTTAAGCTGGAACTTAAACAGAAAAAAACACCTCATTTTACAAAGTACAGAAAATGTAATGATCGTTTAGGTATGACAGCCAAAATGTTGAAAGTACTCTCAACAGAAAGGCCAATCAGCAGCATCTTTTCTTGTAAAATGATGTGTATTTTTAGACTATTGGCACATTTAAATACAGTGAGGATAGGGGAGAGAAGCTTTCCCCTTTGAACACCCCACTTTCATGATAATCGTGCAGCTTTCTATTAAAGCCTCCACATTTATTCAGAAATAACTGACCTTTAATGACAAGTAAAGAAACATTCTCCACAGGAGACTAATTAAAGATAATAATCATAGTTATTTCACATACCTTTTTTTGAATGGTTCTCAGAATTTCAATTAATTAAGAACCACCTTTGTTAAAAGGACACAGAATGGAATACAAGTATAAATGAATGTTACCCTTTGACACATATTTTACTTGACCAAATTCCACAAGCCAACAAGCATTTGCAATTTGATGACATTGGAAAAAACAAAAAACTGAAAATTGTATTACATTTACGCAAATAATGCCCAAATAGCAAATAAGGTACCATCCAGGTGCTACAACAGTAATGAAAATGGCCAATAGCATTCTGACTATTTAAGATTAACAAGCACTATTATTTTCAAATTAAACTAAAGCTTGAAACCACATTCTTTACAATTATGAATCAAGAAACAATGAAAGGCTCTGGAATATTTTTCTTTTTGGTGTCTATAAAAGGGCTGACCTCTTTGGATTTTTTTTTAATAATGCAAAAACAAGAAAACAGTTTTCAGTAACATCAGAGTTGATAATAATTTGACTAGGCCATAAATAGATTTGAGAGGGAGATGAAGGAACATTAAGGAAGGTAAATTCATTCCATACATTCATGAAAAACTAGGTAGTAAAGGAGTCAACTGACACAATTCAACTGTAAACTAAATTGGATTTCTTTCCAGCAACAATTACTTAATATAATGAATCAGCAATTCTGAAACAAGTTTTGGTACACTCTGCCCACAGCACAGAGGTCATATTAAGAGAAAGTGGGGGTGAAAACTGGTGGAATAAGCAAAGCTTTCTTGCTGAACAGGTAATAAAGTCTAAAATACGTATACTTTTCCACATAAATGCTTGCAAAATGTCTTGATCTTTTTGATTCCATTTAACATTAAGACAAAATTCTATTCTTATGGACACTTTAACTTACCTGTGAGTTGTCCTTTTAATATTAACTACTTCCCTTGCAACAGGTATATACTGAATATCAATTTCCATTGTGTATTTTGAATGATATTTTAACAAAGAAACATCAAAACTATTTGAAACTCCTATGCACAAACTAGGAAAATAAAAATCACAAAACCTTAATACATCTTCCAAGTTACATTTTTAAAAAAAAAAGGAAGCATCACTTTAAACAAAATTAAAGCAACATATAAAAATTACTTCTGATAGTAAAGTTTTGACAAACATCAATGATCCCATGCATGAACATTCCAGTCACAAAAAAACTTTTAAATATTGGAAATATTTGGACAATTCCCAAAATAAAAGGCGATTTGGGAAGAAATGATTTGATGTTAAAGAATCAAAGCCAGTGGTTTGCAGCTGCACATTACACAAATTCTTGGTAAAAACTCTCTAGAATCTGTCTCATTGGAGAGGGTCCCTCTTTTAAATTAAGCCCATAGGGCTTTAAAATTAATGCTAAAAACAAAAGCCAACACTCAGGCATGTTGAGGAAAAAGACATTTCTGGATGAACTGTTAGTGACATGTACTCTATTCTAGGGAATGATTTTCATAAACAAAAATCTAATTAAGGTGACATTCTGTTAATACAGAACAAAGGTCTTTTTTTTTTTTTTTTGCCATTTTTCCAAAACTGATGGATTATGCAAGCCAGTTGCTTTAGAAACATACCTTTCTTAAAATCATAAACATTTTTTTAAAGTAGGCTTGCAAAAACCTCAGAAGATGAATTCTGTAGCATTAACCAACAGGCTGCATGAATGCAAAGAGAAATATATACATATATATATATTTTTTTTTTAAATGAAGGGAGGACATACATATTAACAGAAAAAGGTGAGAATAAAATCTAGTATCTTAAGAAAAGATGTTCATGAAAAATCCACATTATCTGAAAAATCAAAAGTAAGGCTCTCTTTACTCACATTTATCTGGTGCACAGCTGTATACATACTCCCTATGGCTTCAAAATACACCAAAAGCACCTTTTCAGATATAATCTGCAAACAATGGCAGCACCTCAATTGCCAGGATGTTTCTTCAATGCTAATGGTTTACAATTAAATGTTCCTTTATACATTCATGTTATAATTAAGTTGCATACCATGGCAGATAATACAGATTTTACTAAGATATTGAACCCAAAGATTTTGACCCCTAACATAAACTGGATTACTTGGATCACAATGTTAGTCAAACTGCATTTTTTACAATTTTACATACCATTTAGTAAATTCACAAGCCATCTAGGTAAAAATAGCTAGAAAAGCAGGATATAGAAATATTAAATACTCCGTGTAATCACCTATTCTAATATCAAAATCAAGTGCAAGAGACACTTAATTAGTATGTTTAATCCACTGAACGCAAGATTAGGTCGATGCATATCCAAAATCTATTGCGATGCCTTTTTTTTTTTTTTTAAAGGACAGTATAAATGTTGTCATAATAACATTATCTTCAAATATTGCTGAACACAAGACTTTCCCTGAGGTGTAAACATCAAATAACTTGAACAGCTTTACACATCAGCCCCATTAAACAGTTTATTACAACACTACATCTATTGTAATCAAAGTGGTGCTGTTTACAGACATTATCATATGAACATTTTAACAAGAACAAACTACTATAAAAACAAGCATTTACTTGACTTTTTTTTTCCAATTGCTTGCACATTATAATGGCCAAATGTATATAACCAGTAATAAAGTTGCAAAAGCTATAACTTTTAAATCACACAGGTTTCCTTCAAATAAAACAGTTAAGCAACATAAAAAGTAAAAGTAGAGCTACTGGTTACCATTTATGCAGATTTGCTTTATTCAGATCTATTCCTGTTCATTTTATCCATGAATCCTTACAGGTTCAGTTCAATCACAAGAAGCAAACTGCTGGACAAGCGTCATTTTCCCCCATGAAGAATGTTTCTTGTCTTGCAAGGTGTTCCTCTTCCTTCAGCTGTAATGTGTCAAAATTTGTGATGTAGATTTTGCTATTCCCCATAATACACAGAAAAAATGTTGGCTTAACTATACAGACACAAGTCGTGCATCTACTTCACCATCATGTAATCTAACACAAAATAAGCAATATGGAAACAGTAGCTGTTTGTCTGTTGGCAGAGAAGTTCAAATCAACAAATCATCTCACCTCTAATATTTTTCACCCATATTACATTCTTTCTCCTTCCCCCTCAAAATGAAATTTTAGTGGCTTAAAAAAACATACATGCACCAATTACAAAGCAGCTACTGTCTCTCTGTGATGATGGAAACATTTAGATCTTTTCCTAAAGAAGGCATACTACAAAAATAAATGAATGAGTGCTTGGATGATTTGACTGTATATTTTCATCCACCCACATAACCAATTCTAAATTAATTCATTTAACAATTAAAAAAGCTGAACTGAAAATAAAATGATTCTTTACATATTAGTTATATTTATTTAATAACATACAAGAAAAATATCTGTAATCATAAATCATATGCTGCTCCATGTTACAAAAAGTGTAAGTAGGTAGAGATCAAAATGGGCAATATAACTAAATATGATGACATCTAAATACAAATTTTTAGACATAATACAAATGGAAAACATTCACTTGAATTTCCACCCCGTTTCACCCAAATTTCTAAACCAGTATTACTGGCTAAAAGTAAGACATAATTTAATTTTTAAAAAATCTACAATGTTCACTTCAAATTATTGACTTTAAAACTCACAAATAAATGGCATGATAAAATTTAAAAGTTAATAATAATCCATTACATAATTTGCATATTTCAGGGTAATCACAGTTTAAACATCCAACAAACTTCATAAGTACTGAAAGCAATTTTTTTCCAGTAACAATGTAATTTGTAATTTTAACACCAGATATTTAAAAGATAATTCCATAAAAGACCATTCAAAAGTTCTTGTAAGGACTCCTTCAATAGTGAAGAAAGTTTAAGTAATCATAACACATACTTGATGGTAAAAAGGTAGACTTTGTTTTGAAATACTCTGCTGTGTGGAATTTCCTCAAGTCAAAAATTAAACTTATTATTAATATACAAAATAGATTAAGAATCCCTGCCCTTTATTGAGAAGTTTCATAAATAGGTTGGTGTTTTATCTTTCCAACTAATTTGGAAGATCTTACAGGTAAGGACTGTTAGCTCATCTTTCGCCTCCCAGTGCGTTCCATACAGCTAGCACTGAATAAACGTTTGATGATAATGATGATGATGATGATGATGAGTCTGACTATAGAATACAGGTGTGTTTGTGTGTAGAAGAGTTGAAGCTTGATAACTAATCTATTCTTTCTTCTCTAAAATGGTTCCCAAATCCTCAGAACTATTTTTGAAGACTTTATAATCATACTGAAAAAACATACTACAGAATTTCTAGTATTTTATTTTATTGCTTTTTTAATAATGGAACTTTTGAAAGAGACATCAATTCTTAACTAAATCCAAAATTGTATTCTGAGTTTCTCGCTTTTCCCCCCCCTTCATTCTTCACATTGCATATTCTTGGGTAGAGAAAGTATTAAAGGAATGCAATGCAAAGTATAAAGGTAAAGCAAATATTT
Organism: Myrmecobius fasciatus; assembly: GCA_023553655.1. NCBI lineage: Eukaryota > Metazoa > Chordata > Mammalia > Dasyuromorphia > Myrmecobiidae > Myrmecobius > Myrmecobius fasciatus. The sequence continues at coordinate 27,790 of JAJPUD010016621.1, forward strand.
AGATATAACATGATACATAACAAAAATCAATTTTGGGGGTTGTGGGAACTATAACATCGAAGAGAAAATATTTAGTACCCCTACCCCTCCACACACATAACACTTTACCACATACATTAGCATTTTATACTGTTCAGTTTATAGACATATTTTTTTCCCTAACTTTTCTGGGAAGGTCTTTAAAATGTATAGTACAAAATTCTATTTATAAAACAAGGATGAGTTATCATCTTGTAGAAAAAAAAAATTTTTAAACCCAACTTGAACCCTTAAAAAAATTATACAGAACATAAAAATTATGGGAACATTCCAATATATTTTTTAATCCTTGTTTCTAAATACTTCACACATTTATTAGTCACTTAGAAATACAAATTTCACAATATCGCAGAAGAAAGCCAACTTATAAATAAATTACAAATGTTGTCCATTAACCCATTCAACAGCTTTTCAGAAATATTTAAGTAGACATCTACATGAACAAAGAATTATAAAAGAGCACAGATTCCAAATATTTTCTATGTCTGTGCTTTTAGGAATACTATTGTCTTACAGGTAATAACTATTCTATGCATGATAACTCTGTCACTAACCTTCTACAAAAGCTAGGATGACAGCAGTTATAGTATAAAAACATGGGAAAAATTTAGAATTCATCAATCAATAAGAGAAGTTTATAAATGGAAATGAACAAGTATTTTAAAAGTCCATGCACAAAGGAAACAAGATTCATTAACATTTTTGGTAATGAAAATCACAACAATTTAACAATGTCATTTAAAAAATTATGAATGTTTTTGGTTTAAAAAAGCCTCAACAAATCCATCAGATTTAATCAAATAAGGCAATTTCATAAGGCTAATAAGATTTTGGTAAGGCAAAAAATGAAGAGGTGGACTTTGTTTAACTCAATGAAACCAACACTCTTTTATGACTAAACCTTTTCCCTAGGAGAAAAGGATAAGGGCACCAAAACAATGGCTACTTATATTTTATTATTTACACCCTAAATAAAAAAGGAATGAGGTCTAAATTCCTACATGTTAATACATTAATATATATTACATAAAAAATTCTCTGTTTATTGTAGATGTATACAAAATATATATATATTCCACTATTAAAAAAGAACAATTTTAAGATTTTTTCTTTTGGCCCTTGAATAATACTTACCTCCTTTGTTTTTAAGTTACAGGGTGGTATTCTATATTGACTCACAATGGCAGCAGGCTAATTTTTTTTTGGCATTCTAACCATATTCTAAATCAATTCAAATACCCCAAAATAAGGCTCATTACATGTCATCTCTCCCTCTCCCACAACTGCCTAAGAACTATTGTATAAATTTAAAATGTGCTACCCTTCAGGCAAGCTTTCAGATTATGAAAATAAACTTTTGCTCTGAATATTAGGCTTTCTGAATAGTATTTAACTAATTATTCATTCAATATTAATTTGAAACATTCATTCAAACAAAACTAGAGTCTAGTTTACAAACTAAACAGTGAAAGTAAGTTTCACATTGAAATGAAGGTGAGATGCAGTAACCCAGTCACTGAGAAATAGTATAACAGGAAACTCAATGAATTTTTAAATAAAATTATACTTATTCTCAAACCACCATAAGCAAAATATTTACAACACTTTCATGCAAATCATTTTACAAATAATGTACAAAGATATCTAAAAGTCCTTAAATTTAAGAGAATATTACAAATAGATATACTTTTAACCATTATTGGTCAGAACTTTTATTTTATCTAAGGAACCAAAAGTATATGCCGTAAAAGGTAAAACATTGAGAGGGCAAAAGAAACACAGGACTAGATTATGTGGTTTTTAATATGCTTTTAAGAGCCGAAATAATTTGCTTATCAGAGTGCTTTATAATATATTGTAACTGCCTTAAAAACACTGACTACAATTTAAAATTTCAAGTACCAAATATGAAATTGTAACAAAGCACACAAAAATATTTACTTCTCCCCATTCAATCACCAGGCTTTTTTTTTTTTTTTTTTTAATTCTTTTCAAACTTGTTCTATAGGAGTTCTCTGGACATTTAGTTTTCTATTATGTTGCTATGTTCTTAGCAATTTTGTATGACTCCATAAAGAATATTATAACAGGGGGCAGCTAGGTGGTGCAGTGGATAGAGCACCAGCCCTGAAGTCAGGAAGACCTGAGTTCAAATCTGGCCTCAGACACTTAACACTTCCTAGCTGTGTGATCCTGGGCAAGTCACTTAAGCCCAATTGCCTCAGCAAAAAACTCACAGTCTAATGCTCTATCCCTTACAACATGCTTGTAAGGTAGCATTTAATATGTGAACATTTACTGAAATGATTGGAAATAAAACCCAGACTGATTCAGAGCAATGGAAAGGAAGGGCAAAGATCAGTCAGAATCTGACATCAATAATTACTACTCTTGAGCACATAAAGCCCAAATTAACATCTAATGTTCTACAATGTAGGGATGTTACCAGAAAGAGGTCCTGCCAGAGTAATTCATTCACATTTGCCATCAGCATTTTTACTGTTAGAAAGCAAAAGCATGGAACATATGAAATGTCTGCATCTAAAATAAGCTACAATCCATAATTTTGTTTATAACATGTTTGTTTTTGTATAACAATTAGTACAAATAAAATGCAGAAAATTCAGCCAGCTTAGAATAAATAACCCTATATTCACAATTAATATAGTGTGAATTAATTGAATTACTAGAAAACAAAAGGGCTGAAAATTGCTTAAACCACACATTCAGATTTTAATTCTTTTCTTTTTAAAACAAGAGTTTCAGGTCAAATTTCTTTTTAATTACCTTTCAAAAGGAAAATATACGTCAACAGTTCAATTTTTCTCAACTTGATAAAGTTAATCACTTCTGAGATTTCCAGGGAAATGAAAAGGGACAAAAAATTAAGCCACCCACTGTACTTTCTCTTATGAAGAAAAAGGAAATTCACATCCAGAAAAGAAAGGGAAGCTTAGACTATTAAGAAGAACTCGTTTGTTTTTTTTTAAAGTATATTAAGCAAGTACCATACTACTTATATTTTGCTTAGAATGGTTTGAGAATATTGATGAGGAAATTACAAAAAAAAATGAAGCACAATGTATTTACATACCAAAATTTACAATATTAGAGGTCATCCCCTCAAAATATTAAGTTTTATAAAAAATATTTACACAATTATAAGAAATGAGTGAATGTACTCAACATGTTACCAACAGTTTGAACACACAAAAAATTAAGATGGGACACACAAATAACAACTTGTTGACATTCATCAAATTAACAATTAAGAACGTGCCTGTTTTTATATCAGTTGTGTCACTTTTATAAAAATTCCATTACTATTTTATTTGCACACATAATTTTCACTGACATTCATTTGGCTTTCAGACTTCTATGGATCCATTAAATATACCTAAAGTCTTACAAGAAAGCTCAAGAGGACTCATGGATTTAAAAGCTTCAAAGCGGGTCAGCAGTACACCGCATTAATGGATCAGCATTAATTTCTATAATTAAGGTTTGGATTTTTAAAATTTTGCTTAAGATTCTTTAGCTGAAGTATTTTATTCTGCTCCACAACCTTTTAATTGACTTTTACATCCGTAATCAATAATGTTGGTACAGCAAAAAACACAATATATTTCAGAAATTCATAAGCATTTTTTCCCCTTAAATGAAGGTACATATTACAACTCAGTTTGGATTAATGTACAAAAATAAAATGAAGTAATTTTGGTATGATACATCAGAATTTTAAGAAAAAGATTTCAATAACATCTTGTCAGTTCATAGTTAATTGCTGAATATAATTTAACTCATTATGAAATACCTAAGTGATTAACGTTGGAATGTAATATCAAAGTATTTGAAATTTACAATGGCTTTTACATGTCAGGAATTTCTGCCCAAACGACTGTATATTTTCAAAATGTCATTAAACATATATCTAAGAACAAAGAGAAATAACCAGGCACAAGGCCTCTAATATGAGGATCAACAAATTTAAGATTTAAATCCTAACAGTGTTCAAAAGTTTTATTATCGCTAAACTTTCATTAACTAGAAGCTTGCTGATGTTAAAGGAAAAAGTCTAAATAAGAAATTAAAATGGAACCTATACCTGAGCATAAATAAAATATGTGGTTATCAATATGATTCTTGAAATGAGATTGACAAAAATCAAATCATTAAGGATAACAAGCCATATGATCATCACAATTTACTTCAATAATTACTTGGCAAAGTAAATAGTGGGATTTTTCCTGGTCAATTTGGCAAGTTCTCAAACTTGGGATAAAAAAAGTCATATTTCTTAAGATATAGATTGTCTAAAGATGCTATAACGTTCAATTCCTAAACATATCAAAAGTAAGTTTTATAATCTGTATATGTATATGAGATTTAGAATTTTTTTAACTCTTGGTAAATTGTTTTTAATTTCCCCTTAAAGGGGTTGTTTTGACTATTATATATACATACATAATGAATTCATGAAAAAACTAAATCTTCAATAATTATAAAACTAAAAGGTAAAGGGAAAACCTTAAAATTAGGCAAAATTTATATCCATTAATGTGTTGATGAAAATATGTAACCACTTCTCAATTTAAACTGGTTACTTTCTACAGCAGTATAATTCATGAATTACTCATTTTAAAATGTGAAAACTATCTGAGGTGCTAGAAAAAAAAATCCATTCTAGCTGTCTATACAGGATAAATTTTGAAACCTGAGCATTTAAACCAATACCCCCCCATCAAGACAATGGTGATTAAATTTCCTAGTTACGCCAAGTTACTACTAAAAGTAAAGGGTAGCCCTAGATAAGAAAGGGCTTAGTTTAATTAAATATGGATCAACCATCAACATAAGTGCAAATATGCTATTGATAACAAAAAAGTAACCTTTATGTCACATGCATAAGCCATGTAATACCTTTCCCCATTTCTCATGTTATGAATGCTATTTACAAATATAAAATCAAATTGTACATGAAAATGAATTATACAGAGACATTTCTTCTATTTATATTAACACATACAGAAGAAATTGTTTTAAAGTACAGAAAAAAGATAAGACAAGCAATGGTTATGGCTTATGAATGACACATTGAAGCAAATTGATTTCTGGCCAAGGCTTTGTTTGTCTCAAACTACTAAAATAAGAACCTTCAATTTTTAAAAGTTTTGTTATCTACTGACATCCTAAACATATCAGTATTGAGTCATTTTTTTGTTTACTTTTCATTATGAAATATCTTTTTATGGTTCAAACAAGTTTTGCGATCATAAAATTATATACTTCATTTAAAAAGCATCTTAATCTTAATGTAACCATTTGCTGATCCTCAAACTAGTAATACAAAAGTATATGCTTACCCATGATAGACAGTAACAATTAGGGGGGCAATTTAAAGAAAATCTAGTGTATAGATATTTGTAATCATGTAGGAAATTTCAAACAATTTCTTATAATTTATTGAAAATGAAAAATATGAAAATGATTCGGGGACAACAAATTTCAGACTTTAGTAATGAAGAATGAGCCCTCTTGATTACATTAAAGTAGTAAGATATCTTCCTCTTTTCCCTAAAAAAGAACCAATCACATATCATACAAATTAACATATTCATGCAGTACAGAATATTTAAAAGGAGGAAGGAGAAAAAATATGGATTTTTTTTTTTTTACCTGAATTGCTTACCTGGCATTATTGTCTTGTG
>JAJPUD010016622.1:432-26031 GCA_023553655.1 Myrmecobius fasciatus
TTTTTTCTCCGTAAAAGCTTTCTATGGTGAGAGCTCTCTTCTGCTTCTTGCTCATGATTTAAAGTTGGGATATTGGTCAAAAGCCGAGAAAACTGCAACAATTTATATTTGCCCTGGGGCAGTTTGCCGAGTTGACTTCCGGTCTGAGGCTGGTCGGGCTAGATTTGCACCAGGACCACGTTTTCAGCTTTTCTCAGTCCACCCCCTTCCAAAGGCAGACCTGCCAAAGCACCTGCCCGCAAGCAGAGCAAAGTGGCCCAGGCGTCTCCCAGGGGCTTCCTGGGTGCCCAAAATCCGCCTCTCTATCGCAGCCCTGACTTCTGCCCCGGCTGGAGTCCGATCGCGACCAGAGGCCGATTTCCCCTGAGGCTAACCTTCTCCGGAGTTCTTTCAAGGTAGATCTTTTATAGAAGTGCGTTGTAGTCCAAATGCTTGGCAAGGACCTCACTCAGCAACCAGTTTTAAGGCTTACTTTGTCTGGATTTGAGGGAATGTCGGAGGGAGTTCACAGAGAAAGCTGTCCGCAGTTCGCCATCTTGGCTCCGCCTATTGTTCTCTCTTTATGGAATAAACAAGCACTCTTATGCTTGTTTTCTGATTATAACAGGACTTACGGGTGGACAGAGACTGCTTATTCAATTTCAAGGAAGAAATTAATTAAACATATAACTATTGAGCTCAATAAATATTATTGAATGAATTTTTTTAAATGAGTGAAATGTTATCAGATAGAAACTAAAAGCAGTGAACTAACTTATGGATAATGTAGAATTATTTATAGATTTTTCACAAGGTAATAATACTTTCCTCCAAAAAATCACAAAGTTTTTCTATGGATTCATGTAATTGCATTCAATGCACAATTCCTAGGAAAGAAGTAGCTTTTCTATAATTCTGTAATTCATTCTTTAAAGAATGTAGATAGCAGAGACTTTTAACTAATAAATCTGTATCAATAGTAGGATGTCAGTTCAATTCTCAAATACCTATTCCAGGAAAACCTAACATTTGGACCAGACTATCTATTGAACAAAAAATGTGATGAGAAAGTACACTGACTTCTTCCATCTCAGAGTTGTAGAAGAGTCCAGTAAGAAGCTGGAAGTAAATATGAAAAGGTCTATCAGTGAAACAAACTCCAACACAAAGAAGCCTGTCATTGGTAATAGATATAGACATGTGCCAAGAGACATCAAGAGCAGAGGGCTTCCTCAAGATCATTAGGTGATCAGAAATCCCAGGGTGCAGGTGAAGATGGGGACTTTTGGAGGTTCCAAGGGCTATGACAAAATAGTGACTTAGCATGGCTTTACAGCATATCCAGACTGAATGAACACTCCAAGGTCAGGAACTCTGAGGCTCTGAACACTATCCTTACATGCCAATGAGAGGTCTAAAACTCTAGAGTTCTGAAACTTAAAGATGTTCTTGGAATGAAACCTAGGGGGTTGAGTTAAGTATAAGAACTCAGGTGACCCAGAGAAAGAGCAAGCAAGTCCAAATCATATCATTCAAAGTACAGCAGAGGTAAGAACCTGGTTCTAGTAGAAAGACCCAATTCATGAACTACAAAAGGAGAGATGAACGGAACAAAGTATCATCCAGTATTATTTTAAACATAGAAATCCTTCAGAAATAAAGAAAAAGTTACTATGAAAAAATTGTAGCTGGGGGTTGGAGCCAAGATGGCAGAGAGAAGCCAGTAAGCTCTTGAGATCTCCAGTTTCCCTCAAAAGCCACATGAAACCAAACCTCTGATTGAAAGACCCCTCTTCAGCTCAAGATAGATGGAAACATGTCATGAAAGGTCACTCTCACTGGTATGAAAGGGGTGTTCAGCCAAGCTCAGACAGATTCTGGGAAAGCCAGTGAAAGGGTCTTAATTGCAGAAGATCAGCACCAAGACCCTCAATCCTGGCTCAGTCACAAAGCAAGCCATTAGGGCAGTCCCCATTATCAGTTTGGAAGATAAAATCTGGGAAACAAAGCTATTTCCTGGAAAGGGCAGATAAAGCTAACCCTGCAAATAAAAGGAGCCCCTGTGTTCAAAGCCAAGATTCAAAATCATACAGAAAGCTTGGGACAGTACCCCCTTTAATCCAGGAGCAGAGCTCAAGCATAAAAGTTTAAAAAAAAAAGAAAATACCAAAAGAAAAGAAAAGAAATAAAAGGGAAAAAAAAGAAACAGAAAAGAACCATGATCGTAGAAAGCTGGTGACAGGGAAGACCAAAACACCAACTCAGACAAGAACAAAATATCCACAGAGGAAATCTCAAAGAGTGATATGAATTGATCTCAAACAGCCTTCTTGGAATTGCTCATAAAAGACTTTAAAAAGCAAATAAGAGAGATATGAGAAAAAATGAGAAAAGAAATGAGAGGTATGCAAGAAAAAAGCAAACAGTTTGGGGAAAAACAAGGCAATTCCTTAAAAATACAATTGGCCAAAAGCAAAAAAAAAAATACACAAAAGAAACACGTTTAAAAGTAGAATTAACAAAATGGGAAAAGAGATACAAAAGCTAACTTAAAATCACACATTAAAAACTAGAACAGGAAAAATGGAAGTTAATGACTCTGAGAAACCAAGAATCAGTCAAACAAACAAAAAGAATGAAAAAATGGAAGATAATGTAAAGTACCTCATTGGAGAAAAGGCTGATCTGGAAAATAGATCCAGGAGAGACAATTTAAAAATTATTTATTGATATCAAGGCTATGATCAAACAAAGAACCTGTATAGTATTCTTCAAGAGATTAGCAAGGAAAACCACCCTGATATAATAGAAACAGAAGTGGAAATATTGACTGAAAGAGTATGTTGATCAACAGGAAAACCCAAAGAATATTGTTGCAAAATTCTAGAACAATTTCAAGAAAAAACTATTGCAAGCTGTCAGACAAAAACAATTCAAATATCAAGGAGCAACAGTAAGGATTACTAAAGATCTGGTAGCTTCTCTTAATAAAAAATTGGAGGGTATGGAATACTATATTCTGGAAGGCAAAGGACCTGAAATTACAACCAAGATTTAACCATCTAGTGAGACTGAGCATCATCTCTCAGGAGAGGAGAAGGATCTTCAATGATGTAAGAGACTTTCAATCATTTCTATTAAAAAACTAGAAGTAAGCAGAAAATTCAGACTTCAAATATAGGAGTCAAGAGAAACATAGAAAGGTAAGCAGGGGGATATATATATATATACACAGATATATATACACACATATATGTGTTTGTTTTGTTTGTGTATATGCATGTATATGTTACTTAAAAGTTAAACTATTGCATCCCTAAATAGGAAAATGATATTTGTAACTTTTGAGAATTGTATCTGTTATTGGGGCAGTTAAAGGAAAAATACATGGATGAAGGGTGTGGTTGTGAATGGATTCTAATTTGATGATATCAAAGAAAAGGACATTAAGGGTTGTGTACAATATTCTCTTAGTTCTACCACTTCACTTAGCATCAGTTCATGTAAGTGCAAGGGAGACTTTCAGAAATCATCCTACTTATTATTTCTTATAGAACAATAATATTCCATAACTTTCATATGCCATAATTTATTCAGCCATTCTCCAACTGATGGGCATGGAGTCAATTTCCAGTTCCTTGTCACTACAAAAAGGGCCACTACAAACATTTTTGCACATATGGGTCCTTTTCCCTTTTTTATGATCTCTTTGGGATACAGAACTAGGAGAGACACTGCTGTATCAAAGGATATGCGCAATTCCTTTGAGCATAGTTTCAAATTGCTCTTTCAAATGGTTGGATCAGTTCACAACTCCAACAATGCATTAGTGTCTCAGTTTTCCCATATCCCCTCCAACATTTATCATTATCTTTTCCAGATAGTTAAAAGGAAAAATAAGTTTTTTGGAACAGGAATTAGACACATACTTAGAAGAAGTGAAATTAAAAAGTCAAATAAAAGCTCTTATGGAAAGTAATGGAAAGAAAATTATCAGTTTAAAAGATAAAATATAAGCCCCTATACAATAAAACCCAAAGAAAGGAAATAAAAAAATAAAAATCTCATAAACTAGCAATGAGAATTAGAACAAAATCAAAAGATTAACAATAATGAAATAAATGTAAGCTGTTGTATATGTGTATAATTATACACACAAATATCTTTATATGTACACACATCATATATTATATAAATATACATCATCTATTACATGCATATATATATATGCATACATGTGTGTATGTATATTGACTTGAAAAGCAAGTGAAGGGGAAATAACGATCACTGGACTCCTTGAAAACCAACATCCAAAACAAAATGTCTGGATACTATATTTCAAGAAATTACAAATATATCTCAGTTGATTACAACCATTGGTTAAATGAAAATCTTAATTACCCACCAATGTACTCCTGAAGAGAGCCTCAAAAATAAAAGTACCAGGAATGCCCCAACTAATATTTAAAATTTTTACAACAGAAAAAAAATACAGGGAGATAAAAGAAGATATATCCATTCCACACTGGGCGGCATGTTAAAAATCATTATGTAATATACCATATTTGTGCCTTCATAGAAATAATATTTAAAACTGCTATGACCTTAATATGTTTACAAAGTTGTCACCTTAAGACTTCAGTTATATATATATATATACATATATATATGTATGTGTATGTATGTATACATATATACATACACACACATGCACACACATACACACACACACACACATATATATAATTTTCTCCAAGTTGACACAAGAGGTTTCAAGGCATGTGTTATTCTTTGAAGAATTGTTTTCATCCATAAAGTTCAAACATGATTCATTTTTAAGTCTGTTGGTATGCCCTAGAACTCATTTTTATGGAGATTTTGCTTAAGAAGGATGATGCTCTTAATTAGACAATGGCTATATAAGTTGAGGTAAATGATTGTGATGGAATACAAGAAATGATGAAGGGGATGATCACTGAAAAACTTAAGATTTATCTGAACTGATTCAAAGTGCAGTGAGTAGAACCAGGAAAATATTACACACAATAAAAGCAATATTGCAACAACAATCAGCTATAAAATCTGATCAATATAATAGTCCACAACAATTTCAAAGGACATAAGAAGAAAAATGTTATTCCATCTTCAAGGGGAGAAGGATAAATTCTGAGTATAGACTAAAACATATTTTTCTCACTTTAAAAAAAAAAGTAATGATGCTACCATGAAGAAGGAAAATCTTAATTTAATGACTTTTTGCAAAGGGAGAAAAGCCAACAACTTTTTGGTTTTCTGGATATAATTCTTCTAAATTATACTTTTTGTCATTTCAACTCTGATGTTAAATTTTTTCTTCCACTCTTAGAAAATCAGGGCAATAATATTTAATTCTTTTCCAAGTTTTTATGGTTTTTATTTTAAAATTGGGGGAAGAACTCATGTACTCTATGTCACGCACACACAGACACAGACACATACACATACCACCCTTCTCTCCAATAACCCACCTCTAGCTATTCAGCATATGACTCCCTTCCTTATTAAAATTTTGGAAGGAAAGTGTCAGGTTATTCAAGCATGAGCCATGAGAGCAGTGTAGTAGGCACAATATGGGACTCTCAACAATAGAATTCTGCACCTGCAGAGGTTCTTGCCAAAACTGATCTCACAGAACTGTTGCACTTGATTAAATACATTAGGCAGAGGGAAAAATGAATTTCTATACATCTCATTGTACATGTTTTATTGGTTATGCTCATGGGTGGAATATAAGGTGAAGTTGAACAGGAGACAGTAGGAAAATCATGCCAAAACTCAGACCTGTTTTTAAATTCAACAGATTCAGCAGGAAGTTCTTGCCAGAATTTCATTTGGATTTAAGTAGAATGGCATAATAGAATTTCTGTGTGTTTAAAAGAACTGTCTGAGAATTTGTATGTAGAGGTTTTTAATCTCATTCTTTTATAAGTTTTCCCTAAAGTGAATTAGAATTAGAAACATTTTTTTTTACCCATTTTGCTATATATCATGAGACAGTAACCTAGTCACATGATTAGAAAACTTCTTCCCCAAACTAAAGTTGAAAGATATTGTTTGAAAAAGCTTTGTTTGCTCCCTTATTTTTTTCCCAAAATTTCACATGAAAACACCTATTAATCATATGCAAAAAGATGGACAAAACATTGTAAGGTTACTTGGCTGTTTGTTGTGGAAAGACCCCTTAGAAGTTGATTATTCTGAGACTCATACAGAACCACGGTGACTCAGTACTAAAGAGGACACAAAAAGTAATTTCCCATATCCTCTTTTGTTTTTTCTTTCTTAAAGGAAAACATTCTAAAATTATTTTGTGAAATTTAATGCCGTAGTAAGATGGAAGACAATGGAGGTAATCATTTGAAACATAATGAAAAAATCATGTTGACCACAAGTCTTTTACATTTCTTGGCTAGGAAATGGCTTAGGGGAAATACACTAATGAACTTGGTACTGGTTTATCCAATAATTTCTTCATCATAGAAAAAGAATACTATTCCTAAGATAAAGATTCAATTCCAGATCCATCAAAAGATATAAAGACAACTCTTTTTTCATCTTAAGGTAATCCTAGGATATTGTAGGTACTAGTGATCCTACTTGGATAGTTGTTGAACAACCTTGTTTGGACCCCTTGAAGGTCTTGCTTTTCTCTCTCCCCACTCTGCTCCTCAAAGGATAAGTAGAATGTTTACTTTTTCAGTACTATCTGGCATGGGCACTTACGAGAATATAAGTTCTTTTAGAGGATTGCTTCATCCTTTTCATTTCATTCTTCAGTACTTACAGTTTCTGGCACATAGTAGTTATATAATATAGTCTTTTTGATGACTGATTATCATTAATACCACTAGCAAAGCAAAGAAAAAAAAACTAAACTTTTCATGTAGATTTTTATCATCAGCAGCATTGATAGTCACAATTTTTCTTTAGTGCCTTTTGTATATCTGTCACTGATCTAATGAAATCAAGAATCAAATACTGTTATTTCTATTATTATTATTATTATTATTACTAAGTTATTAAAAGCCACATGATTATAGATCTAGACCTGGAAATGAGGTTATTTAGTCCAAACCTCTCATTTTACAGATGAGGAAACTAAAACACAGAAAGTTTAAATGACTTCCCTAACATAATAGAAGTAATAAGTAGCAGTATTATGTCTTGCATGCAGATCCTCCAACTCAAATGTATTACACTTTCCACACTGTCTCTTTATGGGAATAATTTTTTTCTTTTTTTTTTAATTAAAGCTTTTTATTTGCGTAACATATGTATGGGTAGTTCTTCAACACTGACCATTGTAAAGTTTCCATTATAAATTCCCCCCCACTATTCCCTTCCCCTCCCCTAGATGGTAGAAAGTCTACTACATGTTAATTATATTAAAATATTTGACAAGTCGAATACATGTATACGTTTCCATACTTATCTTGCTGTGCTAGAACAATCATATCTACATGAACAAAAATGATCTGATAAAGGAAACCCAATGCAAGCAATCATCAATATAGAGCATGAAAATGATATGTTGTAGTCCATATCTAGTGTCCCTCTCTCTGGGTGTATATGGCCTTCTTTACTGAACAATTGGAACTGGTTTGAAGCATTTCATTGTTGAAGAGAGCCACGTCCATCAGAATTGATGATCATATAGTATTGTTGTTGCCGTGTATAATGATCTCCTGGTTCTGCTTGTTTCACTCAGCATCAGTTCATGCAAATCTCTTCAGGTCTCTCTGAAATCGTCCTGCTGGTCGTTTATTACAGAACAATAATATTTCATAACATTCATATACCATAATTTATTCAGCCACTCTCCAATTGATGGGGATCCATTCAGTTTCCAGTTTCTAGCCACTACAAAAAGGGCTGCCACAAACATTCTTGCACATGTGGGGCCCTTTCCTTCTTTTAAGATCTCTTTGGGATTAAGCCCAATAGAAACTGCTGAATCAAAGGGTATGCACAGTTTGATCACTTTTTGAGCATAGTTCCAAATTGCTCTCCAGAATGGTTGGATCCATTCACAGTTCTACCAACAATGTATCAGTGTCTTTATGGTATTAAATTTACTTTTCATTTCCTAATATCATCTGGACCCTTACTATAGCAAAATAAACATTCTTCTCCTCCCTAATTGATTTTCTATTTCATTTTCTATGGTAGCTCTTTTAAATCTTGTCTTTCCTTTAGTCTCTCACAAGAACACCTTTATACCCTACGAGCTAAGGATCTTGCTTCATTCTTTGAAAAAAGTAAGTATTCACTGAGAGTTTCCTTACATTCCCTCTTCATCACACATTATCTAAATACCTCCCTACACCATCTCTTCCTTCATTTACATTTTAGATAAAGAAGTGATCTTTCTTCTTGCCAAGCAGAATCCTTTTACAAGCACTTGATCCTATTCCAGTTGAATTCCTCCAACATATGGTCTCTATTATCATCTCCAATATTGGTAATCTTTTCATATCTACTATATATTTTCCTTATATTTCATATTGATAAGGGATGTTATTTTGGTAATATTTGTATGGTCTGATGGTTTTCCCTACTTTCTTCAATTTAAATCTGAATTTTGCAATAAGAAACTCAAAATCTGAATCAGCTTCAGGTCTTGTTTTAATTGACTTGTTTAACTGACTCCACCTTTGGCTGCAAAGTATATAAGCCATTTAACTTTGATACTGACCATGTGGTGATGTCCATGTTTTAGAGTTGCCTTTTGGTTGGAAATAGTGTTTGCTATGACGAGAGTGTTGTTTGACAAAACTCTATCAGTCTGTCCTCTTTAATTTTGTAGTGGAAATCCAAACTTACCTGTTATTATAATGGCCTTGTGATTTTGATACATTAGCATATCAATCCCCTATGATGAATGTGACATGGTGTTTTTGGTGGTAGTGGTGGTAGTAGTGGAAATAGTGGTGTTATTTCTAGAAGATATTGTAAATTTTTATAGAATTGATCACAGCTAGTTGATGCAGTGGATAAAGCAAAAAGGTTAATGTCACTGGTTCTCAGAATACATGAAGTAGAATAGGGTGTAAGAATTTTGAGAGATAGAAGACAGTCAAGTTATGAAATGGGAAAAAGGATTTTATGCTTTATCCTGGTGGTGGTAAGGAGTCACTGGAGTTTATAGGCTGGAGTGGTGACATGATTAGATCTGTGGTTTAGGAAGATTAATCTGATAGTTGAGTGGAGAATGTCTTTTCCCACACCAATTCATCCTTCATCACTGAAGTGATTTTCCTAAAGAACAGATGGAATTATGTTACCCCCTTCTATTAGAGAAATAAAATCCAATGATTTCCTATTGTTTCTACATCAAATACAAAACATTCTATTTAGCATTCCCTTTCTCTCCTCTCATATAGCACATTTTTAATTCAATTTATCTCATTTCTCAGTTGGACTATTTCAATAGCCTTTAAAAAATGCAGAGACTTTTTCATTCTTTTTTTTTAAATTACAAATTATTTCTTTCCTCATACTCTCTTCCCAATTCAATGAAAAGCCAAGATAGAATAAAGCCTATTACGTATACTCACACAAAACAAATTTCTCATTAATCATGTTTCAACAAAAAAAAAGAAAAATACTATGCTTCAATTATCACTTCAAGTCCATCAGTTCTATATCTGAATGTAGATAGAATATTTCAACATGAGTTCTTTGAAATTTTGATGAATCATTGCATTTACAAGGTTAATAATTTTTTTAATCCAAATTGATCTTTCTCATTTCCCCCCTACTGTCTTTCTCCTTTTAGATTAATTCTTATGCACTTTATCCAGTGTTCTAAAAGTATTGTTGCTCAGTCTTTTATAGTAATGTTCAGCTCTGTGACCCAATTTAGGGTAAGTGTCTTAGGTCATATCTGAACTCAGGTCTTACTTATTCTAGGTTCATGATTGTGTCCACTGCTATGCCTAGCTGCCTTATCATTTCACTAATGTTCAATTCTTCAATAAACCCTATTTAGGATCTACTTGTCAAAGATATTGAAGTTGATTGACATTTCCTTCTCTAGCTAATTTTATAGGTAATGAAACTGAGGCAAAGAGGTTTAGATTAAGTACCTAACCTAGGGTCACACAACTTAAGTGTCTGGGGCCAGATTTGAACTCAGGACAATGAGTCTTCCTAACTCTAGACCCTGTACTCTATCCACTGTGCCATTTAACTGTCCCCAAAAGTCTTTTAAATTGTCGTGTTCCAAATATTTTAAGTTTTGATAACTTCTGTATATCTATTTATATGCTATCCTGCTTCCACATTAGAATGTATCTTCCTCAAGAACAGAGATTGTTCTTTCTATTTCTTTGCCTTTGTAATACTTAGCAAAGTTTCTGAAACATGATAGGCACTTAATAAATGTTTATTGACAAACTCAAAAGAATGGTCCTTTTCCTCTTATTTAAGCCACACTATACTTAGGAGCTACCTAATCCTGAATAATTTATCATTATGAGACCTATATGTGAATTGACAAGGCAATTTGCTGGATTTAGACACAGGGGATTTCTGAATGGATCTGACCTTCTGAATTTCCATGATTATTTCAACCAGACAGAGATAGGGATCATAGTGGCTCCCATAACATACCCAGTCAAATTAGGCTCTATGATTGCCTATTTGACCATTATAAAATGATAAGGATCCTTGACTTATGCAAAAACACACCTGAAGACATAGTTTTAGTATTAAACTCACAAATGAAATCCTTGGCTTTTATTAGAGTAAAAACCAAAACAAGTACAGGGCATGTAGAAAATGTCCTATTTCCTATGCCCTAGAAGACAAACAAGGTGATTTTCATAGACCACAGCTAATGTAAACTATATATATATATATATATATATATATATATATATATATATATATATATATATATATATATATATGTGTGTGTGTGTGTGTGTATGTATATACACGTACATATATATTATATGTGCGTGTATATACATATGTATACATATATATAAATATATACATGCATATGTGTGTATACTTATATATGTATATGTGTGTATACACACAGACACAAAATGTGGTAGAATCATTGTACAAACTTTAGTATAGAATGATTTTCAGGAAACTTGGACATTTGATTTTAGGAACTATTCAGACATTCATCTGCTAGGAACATTTCCTTTCCCTTGGAAAAAAATTAGAGGGAAAATGTTCATTGTTTAGACTTAGTGCCACATATTCCTATGGTCTGTCCAAAGGAAAAGCCTCCCACTCTCTAGAATAAAAAAGCTGTTTTTGTACAGCTTACAGAGTAAGAAGTAACACCTCTCGGCTTTGAATCAAAGGGAGAGGTAAAACTAGGTTAATTATGCATCTGGATAATACTACTGGGTGGCTATTATAAAGAATATCATGTCCATATTTAACCTAGATTTCAAATAAATTCACATTGGAAAGAAAAAAAACCAAAAGAATAATTTTAAAAGGTAAACTGAGTTTTGATGTTCTTAATGATGAAAACTGTCCAAAACTATAATATATCTCTTTAGAAGATCAGAAATCTTCAAGCAAACTCATGGTGACCATTTGCCAACTGTTTTGCATATGTGATTCTTTTTGTTTTCCTCTTATTGGGATTGGATGATTGCTGAGGTTTTTTACAACTTTTTCATATTCTGTGGTTCTTTTACAAAAACTACTGTCACTGGTCCTTGCCATCTCTTGGCAATCTGAGTAATCACAGGTGATAGTATGATCATAAAGGATCATGGGATCATAGATTGAGACCTGGAATGGATTATCTATCTATCACCTAGTCTAACTTATTAATTTTATATGTGTGAAAAGTAAAACCCAGAAAAATTAAACGACTTCCCCGAGATCACACTTTTAGTAACTTAATTCTGATCGAATACTACCTTCCCTCCTCCCACCTACACCAACAGCTGATTTGTATTTCATAGTAAGACTTCCTAGACAAGTAGCAAGCTCAGTAATAGATGTGAGAAATATAAACTCCAGAAAGTTATAGCATGGATATAGTAACACTGTGAATGAATTAAAGAAATGTTCACTCATAGAAACTGCATCTATCATCTGTAGCTTGTTCCAGGGATCAGTTACCAATTCATCTTGCTATTCTTAGTTTTATAACATTTGTGTTATGGGAAATTAGGATAATTTCCATATCACTTTGATTTTCTTCCGAATGAACAAAGTGTAGTTTCATATAAAAAGACAATGCCCTCTTGTCTTCAAGAGTTAGCTGCATTTTTCAGAGACCCTTAGTCTGGAATGAGAAACTCTCTACTCTCCCATCACAACAGTCATTTGTTTCTTTCTCCCCAGTACTTCTATTATGTATTGTCTCATATCTTATATGTTATAGCCTTTCATAGTTTGTGCATATATGTGAGTTTGGTAGGGTGTGGAGAGAACGGTAGGGGAAGAAGGGAGGGAGAAAAATATCAACATGCTAAGCTCCAGGCCTTCAGAGTTAAACGAAATTAATAAATTAAACAAAACCGGATCTAAGCCTTGAATGGGGGATTGTTTCTGTTTGCCATCAACACTTGGGTTATAATTGAAAGAAGGAATATTTAAGGAATGTTGACTACAATTCAGCATCACTGCCTCCTTCTCTCATAGGGCTTACTTTTCAAATCAGTTCTTGCTTTGGGAACAGAAGAGACATACACTGCTTTGGAAGGGGGACAAGAACAATCAAACATCTGAAGCAACAGTGTGCAATGAACTGAGAACAAGACTTGTTTTCAGAAAATTGAAGTGTCAAGTCTGACTTTGCCTGCTTAGTTAAAGATTCTACTTTTCAGTGAAAACAGTTAATCATTGTCTACACTTTGGTGATACTCAAAGCTATGGTTTTGTGGTTATAGTTTTAGAACTATAAGATGATAGTAATTCACACAACCGTAGTATTTTAAGTTTTGTAAATATTGTGTGTGTGTGTGATCATTGGATTCTTATAACAACCTTGTAAACTAGGTATTATTATGACACTTATTTTAGAGATAAGGTATCTGAGGCCTAGAGAGGTTAAGTGATTTGCCCATTTACTAGATGTATGCCTAGTAAATGTCTGAGTTCAGATCTGAGTGAATCTGCTGATTGGAGGGCAGAGCCATGGGTTCCAGGGCCTCCACTTAAGAAAAGGACCCAGCAGTCTTCCTTCCCATTTCCTCCCAGCTACATGCTTTTAGACTTAATTGTTTTTTTCAATCTTTATTAGATTGTAATCTCTTTGAGCATAGGCACTATATTTTCATTTATAACTATCTCCAGTGCTTAGCACAGTGCTTGGAACATAGTAAGTATTTGATTGATTATTGGAAATCAGCATTTCACTATTCCATGCAGCCTCTCACACAATAGAGAAAATATATTCTTGAACAAGTCCTTTGTTTTATTCCAGCTCCTCATCTACTGTTGTCAGCTTATAAAAGAGTACCAAATTTAGAACCAATATGTCTAGGGACAGTTCTGGTTGCACTGTTCTTTGTGACATCCTCACTTTTTGAAACATCAAGTTCTTCACTAGGAAAAAAAGTAGTTACTTGTATAACATCCATTTCAAAGAATTATTGTGAGGATCAAATGCAATTATGTTTATGAAATTCTTTGTATCCCTTAAACATTATATAAATTCAAACTATAATTTTGGCCATATCTAAGTACTCAAATGTTGTTATAACTATTCTGTATAAATTCCAGTGCTTCTTAGACCCATAGCATCTAAGAATAAAATATACAACTGTATGGTATCTAAGAGGCAATCTAGTCCAATCATCTCATTTTAGAGATAAAGAAATTTAATTTTGCCCAGAGAAGGGATGATTTGTGTAAAGTCACACAGTTAGTAACAAAGTTCTTTGCTTCCAACTCCATGACCCTTTCCAGTTTTCTTCACTGTATCTTCATCCTATGCAGAGGGCTACCAGGTCCCCAAAGTCTACCTACTCAAGGCAGACATATTGCTATTCTACTTGGCATTATTTTCCCACATGAACTGCCTTCATTTTAGTTCTGGGAATAAGAATCAAAGCATTACTATCATTGTTACTGGGGGACCATGGCAATCCATTACTTTGTAGTTCTACTTATTATCTTGGTGACTGCTTAGACTGCTTAGACTGCTTAGAACTACCTTCCTTGGCCACCATTCCCCTAAGTATGTTAGAATGAAAGTTCTTGAAGACAGAAGCACTTATACTTTCAGATTTATAATCCCAGGTCTTAGCTTAAGGTGCTTGGTACATGGCAGATACTAAATAACAATATGGTGAATTGATGGATTTTCTCTTCCTTTGCTTTTTAATTCACTTATACTTGATCTCTATAAACTCTAATACTTAACACAACATTGAAAGGGAACATTTATATATGCTTTGTTAAGCTTGAATCTGTTGTTTAGTTTTGAGCTGAAGATTTCAAACAAAATGATTTAAAACTATCTTTTCAGTGATGATAATCCTTTTGTTCTGCCTAAGAGTAATGATAATTGGTACACATAATGATTTAAAATTTTCAAAGTATTTTTGATACTTGTGTGATCCTCACTAAAACAGTAAAATCAGCTCTATTATTATCCCCAATTTTACAAATGAAACCAATACTACCCTACAACTGTTGCTGTAGTTCACAGATCCCTTCTCCTCCTTTCCCTTTTTCATATACCTACATTACAAAAGGAAATGATGAATAGATTGAATGCTCACAAGAAAATAATTTTTTTTGTTTAGTTTGAAGGGATTACATGGAATAAGGCAATGTTTTGCTAAAATTTTTTATTCTGTAAGCACCCCCAATAAAGTTCATCTTTTGACAAGAAAATAATGGTCTTTGTCATTTACAATTCCAAAATAACATTATTTTCTGTATCACCTCTCATCAATTCCCCTCCCAAATAAGAATATTCTTTTTTATTTTTTCCTCTTCTTTGAGCTTTTTCTCCTCTTTCCCATTTCTTTTCTTTTTTAATCCTATGAGGATGGGTATAGATTTAAATTTGGCTTTAAAAATAGGCAAAATATTTGGTCAGATTACTGTATATTATATAGAGTACTCAAAGACTTTCTTGTCCACAATTACCCATCCCTTAGCTGCAAGAAAATGCTACCATTCCTTTGATTTAATTTTAAAAAAGCTGCCTTGAAAATATAAATATTACCCAAAAGGGGTGAGACAATGAGATAACACATGAGGGGAAAAATCCCCACAACTTCAAACATGTAGGACCAGATGAAAGGATAGATAGGTCAAATGTCTAAGGAACATTGGGAGGGATGTCTTGAGTGCATGTGGAATAAGGCACAAGAAAGTGAACTATTACAAGAGTTGGAAGTAGGTTGAAAATAAAACTTTATCTACTGAATAATTTTTTTCTTGGCTTAGTCTAACTCCATCCTATGAAAGGAATATCAAGAGAGGTATGTCCATCTTGAGAAATGTGATTACAAAGAAAAAGTCAGACTTTGCCTCAATAAATGGAAACTATAGTATTGATAATCAATCATTTAATCTATATTTATTTACTACCTACAATCTGCCAAGCATTGTGCTAAGCATTGGGAATACAAAAAAGAGATAAAAGATAGTCTTTTCCTCCAAGCAGTTTATAATCGAATGGGGAGACAACATACAAACATACATACAAAGTTAGCTGTACATGAGATTAATAGGAAATACCAATCTTAAGGGCAATGCATGACGTGTGGCCCCTGACAGTTGGAAAATTAAGCAAATGCTAGGGGTGGCTATTTGTCCTATGTGATATGGTGCTTTCTGTTATGCTAAAAGTTACCCCTCCACTTCTACACAGGAAGAGGTGCACTTCAAATTCCCATAGATAAGGAGAAAGCTCAATGGCTACCCTGCAATTTGGATGGAGAGGAAGGAGAGTAGAGATAGGTTATGGAATGAGACGAAGAAGAAAAAAAAAGTTGACATTTTAGGAGACCAATCACACATATACAAAGATTTTTTTGAGGAAAATCTGTAAATGTATTACCTTACTACTTTATTGTCACTGTGTTAATTGATCCTGAAGGTCATGAAAAAGAATTTCAGTGCCATGGGTACAAAGAAAAATGTATTTGAGGGCAAAGACAAATAATTAAGCACTACATCTTAAAATGTTTAATAAATCTTTTATAATTTCTATATGAAATATCATAGCTTGTATTATGTGATGTTATAACAACAAATGCTTGTCAAATTGAACCAAATATAATATCACAATTGACCAAGCTATTTTCTTTTTTTTTTTTCTTTTTTTTTTCTTTTTTGTTGAGGCAATTGGGGTTAAGTGACTTGCCCAGGGTCACACAGCTAGGAAGTGTCTGAGACCAGATTTGAACTCAGGTCCTCCTGACTTCAGGGCTGGTGCTCTATCCACTACGCCACCTAGCTGCCCCAGACCAAGCTATTTTCAAATAGCTTTTATTTTCAACTATTTTTCTTAGCTTAAAAAAATAGCAATGGTTTGCATGACTTTTTGATCTCAAAATCACTCTGTTCCTTTAAGAAAGATAGCATATACTGTCTCCAAAAGCTCTAGGAATCAATCAAAAGCAATTATCTGACAAAAGGAAAGGGTAACATTAATCAACTGAATAGCAACAAAGCGTTTGACACTAGGGACAAATTCTAAGAAAAATGGAGAATTCAAGTGCTAATTCTAATGAACAAAAATAGTTATTTGTCAACTAGATATGTTCAAAAAAGGTCACCTCAAAGGGATTTAATGTTAATTCTTTAATAACATAAAAAATCTAGTAGTTATGAAGAATGGACTACTTTGAAACCTGTCTAAAAAGTATTAAATATAAGGTTTTTATTGTGTTGCAGTATTGGAAGAAAAAGAAAATATTTATTGCTGTATTTTGATGAGCAAATTGTTTTGAAAGTAATTTTTTTAAGTAATAGATAATATTCCATTCAGATTGAGAAAAATGCAATGTGGATGTCTGAGAGCAGGCTATGAACAGTCTCTCAGGAATATTCAAAGGAAAAACACACTGATCTCCCTCTTTTGCCAACCTTCCTATTATCCTTTCCACCACAGACTGACTGATTCACTTTCTTATACATTTTCTCTCACATGATTAAAAAATAGTTGAATAGGTTTATGTTGGAATATTAAAAATATAAAATTTATAAAAATCTTCTCTTGAATAGAAGCAGAGATGTGCCACAGACAATATAATGCTGGACCCCCAGTCAAGGAGATTTTTTTTTATTTCATAAAACATTTTAATTGATGCTCTGAAACAGGCAGGTATAATTGGGGATAAGCAAACTTGATGGAAATACAAATTCTTCATTATCTTCCTTTCACAATGTGGCTCTTTGTGATATAGCAGACAGGTCCTTCAAACAGTACAGAATATTTCAGTTGTTACAAGATGTGGAAACCCAATCTCTGACACCTATAGAGACAACTTGAAGATTGGACTAAATTGTTATAATGGCAACCTACAATGAAATGAGATTGATCCCTACAAAGAGGTTAAATAGTTGATGGGTTACAAAATTCAGTGCTTCTTTGGATTAAAATTTTTTTAAAAAAATATTTCAAAATTCACTGCTTCTTTGAATTAAAATTTTTTCCAAAAATATCAGTATACATATATATGCTCAGGTCCACTGCCCATTTCCCATAATAAATTCCAAGGATCAGATGTTTTCTAATTTCTTAATTTTGTATTACTTTTGACTCAGATTTATAGTAGTGGAATCTGATCTCAGATTCTTACTATTTGATCTATCAATCATTTAACCTCTATTTGCTTTGGTTTCCTTATCTGTAACATAGTGATTATAGTGCTCACCTCCCAGGGTAGAACAAATGAGATAATAGTTATAAAATGCTTTGCAAGCTATAAAGCACTATATATAAATTATTGTTAATAATTATAATACAATTATTGTTATTATATCACCTCACCATGAAGCAAAATATGAGAAATGTTTTTTTTTTCCTTGGGCTAGTTTCTCTATTCAAATCTCAAACTCTGAACTCATAGGCTTAAACAAAATCACCATTAATGTCTATTATCATAATCAGATAATAAAAATACAAATAACTAGAAAGGTACATAATGTTATGGGGCATATAGCTAAGGTTAGTTCATTAGGTGAAAGGGGAATTGCTGAATGGAATTGTCCTCCATTACTGTCACCATGTCAGGTGAATTATACTACCACCAGGAACTTATCTTCTCTGCTCTTACAATCTACTCCAAGTGCTTATCTGCTTTTGTATAGCTCTTGTTTCCAGACTTTCCCTATCTCTTCATCCAAAATTTGTGTTAAAGTATCCTCTGAAAGAGAAATAAAATATGAAAACCAACAACTTTACTTAGAATAAACAGATCTCCAAGAATGTCTGTCAACAGCCTAGCTTAAGGAATATTTGTCCTCTAGGATTGTAGGAAAAAGTTTCTATGATTACATGTAAGATTCAGAATTAATACCCAATTTAAAGTCTATAATTTTGAGGCCCAGTAATATGAAGCTGCATTCAGAAAACAGAACAAAATGAAAGCATTTCAGTAAAGAGGTTGAAGAGTTATTCCAATTTAATTGGATAAAAGAAAATTAAATTACAAGTGAAATGTGATCACATTTCTTTTTAAATATATATTTTGCTTATTTTTTCAAATATTTCTCTTGCATGTAAAATTTTAAAACTTTATTTTTAAATTTTGATTTCCAAATTCTTCTTTTCATTCCTGCCCTTTCCCTACTCATTGAGAAGCCAAGCAATATGATAATGATTATATATATGAAGTTATGCAAAGTATATTTCCATATTGGCTAGGATGCAAAAGAAACCACACACAAAATAAGAAGAAAAATTATACTTCAATTTGTACTCAGAATTCCTCAGTTCTCTCTCAGGAGTTGACAGTATTTTTTTAATCATAGGTTCTTTGGAGTTGTCTTGGATCATTATCTTTATCAGAGTAACTAAGTTTTTCAGTTTATCAACGTTATAATATTGCTGCTACTGTTTATAATGTTCTCCTCATTCTTTTTACTTCGATTTTGGTGTTTATAAAAGTTTTCCCAGATTTTTTTGAAACTACTATGCTTATCATTCCATTTAACATGTTAGTATTCCATCATAATCTTATACCACAACTTATTCAGCCATTTCCCAAATTGAAGAACATTCCTTCAATTTCCATTTCCTTACCCAAAATGTGGTGATGTCTCTGAAAGATGCAAGTCTCATAGTTAGGAAAAAGGTCAAAGAGCCTAAGCTTAATATCAAGTAGGTAGGGATTGAAACAGAAAAAAAATAAATATTTTAGGAGGATTATAATCAAAAGACAAAATAAAATGGAACAGACCTCATGAGTTAGTCAGAATTTCCTCTACTTACATTGGTCTCAACAGAGAAACTAAGTGACATAAGGTATTTGAATCCAGGTATTCCTGTGTTCAAATGTAATATTCAGTTCATTATTTTACATGGCCTCTATAACTTAACAGCATAATGGGAATCTCTAATATTCCAATATATTCCAAATCTTTCTACTGACCTCCAGTCTTACACTTCAAACTGCCTTTCAAACATTTCAAACTAAACATCCATTAGATATTTTGAACTCAATACAACCAAAACTGAACTCATTCTCTTCTCTCCCAACCATACCACCCCTCTAAACTTATTTAATATTGTCATCCTTCCAGTCCTCCAAACTTGCAACTCTACATATCATCCTCAATTCCTCACTATTCTCCTCCATATCCAATCTGATAAGTGTGTATGTTTTCCATTTGCAACATGGCTAGAATATGCCTCTTTCCCTCCTCTGATATGGTTACCCCCTTGATGCAGGCCCTCACTTATACCTGACTATTGCAATAGCCTGTTATTGCATCTGGCAGTATCAATTCCCTCTCAACTCCAATCCATCCTCCATCATTTTCCAAAGTGATTTTTTCTAAAGTATAGGTACATTCATATTAACTTCCTACTCAACAAACTCCGATGAATACCCTTCACCTCAGGATTAAATAGAAAGACCTTTGGTATCCAGAGCTTTTCATAACCTCCCTACACCCCCTCCACTGCACCACACACTCATGACATTCTAGATGTTTTTTACATCTTAAGCTTCCTCTCATGTATTCTTTGATTCAGTGATCTGGAGTCCTAGCTATTCCAGGAACAAGATATTCTATCCTTTGCCGTCAGGCATTTTCTATCACTGTCCCTTACATCTGCAATGTTCTCTCTCCTCATCTCTGCCTTTAACTTTCCTCATTTCTTTCTGAGTCCAGCAAAAATCCATCTTCCATGGGAAGCTTTTCTCAACTCCTCTTATTTCTAGTGCTTTCCCTCTATTATTTACTTTCTATTTATCCCATAAGTGGTCTGTTTGTATATGTTTGTTAGTTATCTCCCCCATTATATCAATCAGCTCCTTAATGGCAGAGACAATTTTGGCCTTTTGTTTATATTCCCAGTATTTAGCACACTACCTGAGACACAATAGGGGCTTAATAAATATGGATTACTTAATTATTTCACTTTATATTGTGATGCACAATGTAAAAATAATCTCTATCAATGAATTAATCAGTAGGTATTTATCAAGTCCCTGGAATATGCCAAGCACTGTGCTAGTCACTGACAATACAATGTTAATAATGAATTTCTCCTCCATCAAAAACTTTTTATTAAATGCACAGGATCAACATGTATATATATAAGCACAAGGCAAATTTGGGAAACATTAGCAGCTAGAGAATCTAGAAAATCCTCATGTAGAAAATTGTACTTGAGAAGAGTACTGAAGCAAAGAATTTTAGGAAGTTGAGGTGAGGCATTTGTTCCTTCTAATAGCCACAGTCCATGTAAAAGCAGATTATCCTGAGCAACAGCAATTTAAAGGCTAGTCTGGCTGCATTGTAGATTGTGAGAAAGTGAACAATGCATAATGAGGCTGGAAGGGTAGGTTGAGGACAATTCTTGAAGACCTTTAAATGTGAAACAGGAAATTATGATCCTAAAGACAATAGGAAGTCACAGTAGTTTATCCAAAAAGAGAGTAACATAGTTAGAATTGTGCTTTAGGAAAAAACACCACAGCAGTTGTGTAGAAGATAGATGAAAATGGAAAAAGACTTAAGGGAAGTAGACCTATCATGAGGCCACTATAATAATCCAATTTAGAAGTAATGATAGCCTGAGCTAAGATAGTGATCATAAAGGTAAATAAAAGAATTTGGGAAAGATGTTATAAAGGTAGAAATGGCAAGATTTGGCAATTGATTAAAGATATGAGGTAAAGAGGAGTGAAGAGCTAAGATAACAGCAAGTTTGCAAAGTTGACCAAAAATTTATGGTTGGCCACCTCAGATACAGAAAAGTGCAGTAGAGCAGTGGCTTTTAGGAAAAAGAGAAAAGAAAATAATGTTTGTCCTAAATATATTTAGTTCAAGTTTTTGAATTTTTAAATCATTATTAGAATAATTAGAATTATTAGATTTTGCATTCCACATACTAAAAGTAAAGGGGCTACTCATGGACCTGTTCTCACTAGTGATGTCATGGAAACTTTGACCTGTTCCATTTCAAATTGGGGCTGGTTTGTACTCATCTCGGGAAACCTATTGTCCCTTACTTCTGAGCCCTCATCCCACTGATGCAAAACTAAGTACTGAAACCTGATCAGAATACTCCTCTACAACTCAGTATTCTTGAGGACATGAGTCCACCAGCATCAGATTCTATGTTAGTTGGGATAGATTACAGGTATGATCTATCCAGCCCATACAGAATACACAGTTTGAAATATCTAATAGGCAAATGATCATGTGAGATCAGTACTCAGGAGATAGGGCTAGATATAAATTAAAGGAGATGATCATATCAGCAAGTGAGAGACTGTAGAGGAAAAAAATCAAAAAACAAACAAACAAAACAAAACAAAACAATAAAAAAAAACAACAGAAGAAGGTCTGGGATAGAGCCTTGATTACACTATATTTAGGTGACATAGTACAGATGATGAACTGGCAAAGGGGATAGGGAAGGAGCAGTCAGACAAGTAGAAGAAAAACCAGTCAACAATAGTCTAATGAAAACCCAGAGAAATATAGAGTATTCAGAAGAAGAGAATGGCCAAGAGAAAGGTTAAGAAAGTAGAATACTGAGAAAAGGATGGCTCTGGCAGAGAAAGTGAGGATGATCTTGTACAACCCTGAAAAAGTTTAAGTTCAGATGGATTAGATGACTTGTCCTGAATCACATGCATATCAAGTACATTTGGAACCGGTCTTTTGAACTCTAAGGTACTACTACACACCTAAGATGGCAGGAAAAAATAATGATAAATGTTGGATGGAATGTGGGAAAACTGGGACACTAATTCATTATTGGTGGAGTTGTGAACTTATCCAACTATACTGGAGAGCAATTTGAAACTAGGCATAAAGGGCTATTAAACTGTACATACTCTTTGATCCAGGAGTGTCTCTACTTAGGCCTGTATCCCAAAGAGATCATAAAAAGGGAAAAGGATCCACGTGTGCAAAAAAACCAAACCAAACCAAAACAAGAAAACATGCATGTTTGTAGCAGCCCTTTTTGTAATGGCAAGCAATTGGAAACTAAATGGATGCCCATCAGTTGGAGAGTGGCTGAATAAATTATGGTATATGAATGTTATGGAATATTATTGTTCTGTAAGAAATGACCAACAGGATGATTTCAGAGAAGCCTGGAGAGACTTACATGAAATGATGCTAAGTGAAATGAATAGAACAAGAGAACACTGTACATAGCAACAACAAGATTATGTGATGGTCAGCTGTGATAAACTAGGCTCATTTCAACAATGAGGTGATGTGCTTCATCTCTGAAGATTTGTAATATGCAGTCTTAGAGTATACCAATCAATTAAGCGACTTACAAAGGATCACATATGTTGTATTTGTTAAAGGTGAAACCTGAACCTACCTATTTCAAAGTCTGAGGCTCTCTATTCACAATGCTAAATTGAATCTTGTACAAAATATTTAACACATAAATTAATGGGATTATTAACTATGTATCAAAAGGATTCTTTGCTTTAGAAAGGAATTCACTAGACTATATCTTTAAATATTTAGTGCATATTTTGTAGGTGTTTATGTGTGTGTATGTGTATTGTTCTTGTTTAATCATTTTTCAGTCATTTCTAATTCTTTTGTGACCTCAGGTTTTTGGTTTTTTTTGACAAAAATATTGGAATATGGTTTGCTATTTTTTTTACCCAACTCATTTTGCCGATGAAAAAACTGAGGCAAATAGGTTCAAGGGACTTGCCTAGGATCATGCAGCTGC
The DNA here is from genome assembly GCA_023553655.1 of Myrmecobius fasciatus. Classification (NCBI taxonomy): domain Eukaryota; kingdom Metazoa; phylum Chordata; class Mammalia; order Dasyuromorphia; family Myrmecobiidae; genus Myrmecobius; species Myrmecobius fasciatus. The sequence goes on from JAJPUD010016622.1 coordinate 23,795, forward strand.
TAAGTAACTGAAGCTGGTTTTGAAATTGGGGACATGAATTTGTCTTTTTCCAAATTCCATGCTCTATCCACTGTGCCACTTAGCTTTCCTGATGTCTTATTGTTTCTTTCTTACTATTGTTTCTATACTTTTACATATGTGTATGTATATATACACTTCTTATTTAAAATAAGGTAGACCTTCATACATTTCAAGGAGAAAACAAATGTTGTAAAACAAAATTTAAAAAAGAAAATATTTCCTCAAAGATTTTACTTTAAATCAAAGTCCGTTTTCATTTCATGCATTTAGAGGGTTCTTACTTATCCCATGCATAACACTCCTTAACTTCAAAATAAATTCAAAGGATGCCATCTTCCATGAATCAAATGAAGAAAAACCAAATCATAATTTTTGGAAATTTGGAAACTATCTTAAAAGAACACAACCATGTAATTTTTTGGTGTTTTTTTCACTAACTTTGAAGATTCTTTAACTTGCAGCTAAATTGTAGATCCTTTGAATGCCAGATGGTGGAGCTGGTGGATAATGGTTCCTGAGCAGTTTCAGGTTTCCATTGTTACTCTGGTTGCTATCTTTGAGGTTTTATTTTTATTTTTTATTTTATTTTTTTACATTATTCACTGTGATGTTTAGTCTGATAAACTTCCTATAATACTTGATCTTTATGTTTTTTGTATTTATATTTAAAAATGTCCATATGTTTTGAAAATTTACTTTTTTCTTAAAACAACAACCATCAAAGATGACTATGGTCTTTCTAGCAGATCAATAATAGCTACTAATCCTTTATTCAGTCAAAGAGCAATATCTTTTCAAAGAGACTGGATCGGGGAACTATTTTGCTGCTGCAATTTGTTGTCCCCAGTGGATATTACTGTTTGAAGTTGTAAGAATATTTGGAAAGTAAAGTGCAGGGTTTATATAAAGGAGAGTCAGATGACACAACAATGATATATGTTCTAAATGAATAAGTACCCCTCTGGTCTAGACACTCAAAGTATAATTTTTATACTTTTTTCCATGCATTATTTTCTCCTAGTGAGAATTAAATATGATGCGTTTTAATGAGACTTTACATTTTTACTATTGATATTTTTTTAGAATCCAAAAGGTATCAATTTACACCCATTCAGTGATTAAGGCTGGATAGGTATTGAGACAAAAAATCTCCTCTTTCACCTAGTGCAAAAAAATTTAAATGAATGAATGAAAGAATGAATAAGTCTGGGAGGGGAAGACCCTCAGGGTTTCTGACCCAAGCAGAAATGACTTCTGTTTACATTTAGTCTGAGTTAATCAGGACCTAAATAATGACTAAGTGAGGCTTGGCCTAGGACCTATTGGAGACCAATTAGAATCATATTGTTTCTAGTTTAAGACCTGGTAATTAAGAAAAAAAATCTAGGCAGTAAACCCCAAGATAATCTTGGGAAAATTCAGAGGTACAAAAGAGAAGAAAATAATGCTTTAAAAAGCATCTGTAGCAGTTTTATAAAAATTCAAGCCATTCTCCAATTGATAAATGGTCAAAGGATATGAACAGACAATTTTCAGAGGATGAAATTAAAACTATTTATACTCATATGAAAAGGTGCTCTAAATCACTATTGATCAGAGAAATGCAAATTAAGACAACTCTGAGGTACCACTACACACCTGTCAGATTGGCTAAAATGACAGGAAAAGATAACGATGAATGTTGGAGGGGATGTGGGAAGACTGGGACACTGATGCATTGTTGGTGGAGCTGTGAACGGATCCAACCATTCTGGAGAGCAATTTGGAGCTATGCTCAAAAAGTTATCACACTGTGCATACCCTTTGACCCAGCAGTGTTTCTATTGGGCTTATATCCCAAAGAAATCATAAAAGAAGGAAAGGGCCCCACATGTGCAAGAATGTTTGTGGCAGCTCTTTTTGTGGTGGCTAGAAACTGGAAACTGAGTAGATGCCCATCAATTGGAGAGTGGCTGAATAAATTATGGTATATGAATGTTATGGAATATTATTGCTCTGTAAGAAATGACCAGCAGGACGATTTCAGAGAGGCCTGGAGAGACTTTCATGAACTGATGCTCAGTGAAATGAGCAGAACCAGGAGATCATTGTAAACGGCAACAACAGTATTACATGATGATCAATTCTGATGGACATGGCTCTCTGCAACAAAAAATTGTCTCAAACCAGTTCCAATTGTTCACTGAAGAAAGCCATATACACCCAGAGAGAGGGAT
>JAJPUD010016623.1:7504-33535 GCA_023553655.1 Myrmecobius fasciatus
AAAAAAAAAAAAAAAAAAAAAAAAAAAAAAAAAAAAAAAGACATAATGGGTGATTTTGGTCTGGGTAACTGCCCTGATGCAGAATGGGAGCAAAAAAATAGATAATGAAAAAAGGGCAAAAGAGCAACCATGGAAGAACAGCTTATACTAGGATACTCCTTATTGTCTCTCATCCCAAATCTAATTGAGTACCAGGAAATTATCCATGCCTTTAGTTTACATCTTTCCATATTACAGAAAAGACAAAACAGATTCCATTACCAAAAAAGGGTCACCATTACACAATTCAGTACAAAATCTTGTAGAATAAACTTCTCTAAATGTGGACATAGGGTAACACTTGTGAAAAAAAAGTTCTAAATTTAACATAGTTAAGGATGAAGCATTATATTTTGCACTTACTGATGTAGAAATTATGTTAAGAGGGCATGCAAAGGCACCAGCAACTGACTTGGACTAGGTTCTAAGTTCTATACTGTGAAGGAAGCCAAAAGCATAATAATAGGAAGTCATCATTAAGAAAGTAAGTGGCACTTTCACTAGTTATTTCTCAATTACATGAACTCAAATTGCCATGCTTTAATTTCTTTATATTAGCAAAATATTCCATTATCAAATATTCATTGAAAGTAATTGGTTTGAAGTAATATCTTGAAAATATTCTAATATAGATTGTTTTTGTAATGATATTTATTTTAAAAAATCAGATTTGATCAGTGATACAATTCCCTAATTTTCTCATAGTTTGCATCTGGTCTTCATTTCCTTATTAATTTTCCCCACTGATCTCCAGATCTTAGCTATACTGATTTACTATGAAAAAAGAAAATATTTCTTGCCTTTGCAGCCCTTAAAATACTCACAAAGTATTATCAGTTTCTACAAGTAATTTTAAGAGATTTAAAAGTACTTTAAAAAACAGAAACTTCTATTTTAAATGCTTAAATCTTTATCCTATTTCTCCTTTTTTTCAAAAACACCACACAGTTATTAACAGTACTGAAAATTGCCATGCTGTTGAGTATTAGTAGTCTTATTTATACAGCCTGGAATCTGGCTCGCATGCCTTCAAAATTATCATTTTTTTAACAGAAGTTGTTAAAGACAATGACATTCCCTATGGAGTATTTATCAAGGGTATTTCTTTCTGAAAAATTGGCCCATCAGTCTTTCTGAAGGTCCTTTTCAAATGTCATTTTGGATTAAAAACTTAACAAATGTTGATCTGACAGAAACAACCAGATTCTATGTGACATGAAAAAGGACTACAAAAGATGACATTTCTTAAATGTATATCCTGCTCTCTCTTTGTATCTCTCTTTCTGACTCTGTCTCTGACTCTCTTTCCCCTTTCTATACATGTGTATATATATATATATATACATGTATAAGTACATGTTTATGTATATATATATACATGTATAAGTACATGTTTATGTATATATATATATATATATATATATTTGTGTGGATATGTATGTAGGTGTGGATATGTTCTGAAACATCTTTTTATTTAATTGTAGGATCTCTACCTTAGCCAGGAAAATGCTTCCTCCTTTCCTGTTACTTTTCTTTTTAATCTTGCTCATTATTTTTCTGCTTACCCTTGTCCTTTCTTCTTTTTTTTTTTTGTTCTGTCTTACATCTCATTACTTCACAACTACAAGACATGAATCACTGGACCCAGAGGTATAATTTGGTCCTCCTAAAGGCAGCTGAGGCTAAAAATATATATGAGAGTTATAAGTCCCAATTAATATGAATAATGAATCCCTCAAAGTTGTTGCAGATATTCAAACATGCATTATTCGAAAGCGTAATTATGTGAAATATGTTAATTGGTTCCATCCCAATGGAAATATGCAATGTTATGAGAACCAAGTCAAGGATTCATTATTCATACTAATATGAACCTCTTTATACTATTTACATGCAAGTTGCCTAAATTAATAAGTGATCATTGAACACAGCATTTTTCACTCTGATCTCAGACCTCAATGTATATATTGCATTTCAAGTATCATTCATTTTAGGCTCCCTCAAATGATTAGGAACCTTACCAGACTTATTTTCTTAACACAAATACTCAACAAGAGTCTAAAAACCTGAGATGCTGGAGTTCTGGATTTGTTACAAACTAGGTTTTTGTTTCTGTTTTGTGTTTTTTTTGCTTATTTTAAATTTAACCAAATCACTTCTACTCTCTGGATCTTAGTGTCATTTGTGCAATGAACAAATTATACATGTAGATCTTTAAAGGAGTCTAGCTCTATCATTCTGTGATTCTATATATGTTCATCAAAAATCACAGAATCTTAGTGTACAAATGGATTTTAAATGTGCTCTATTGCAACTCACATCTGAACAGGGCTCCATTCTACATCAGTTAGATTGCAACTATTTAAAGAATCAAAGTGATTATTAGCAGTGAATAAAACATGAAGCCCTGAGTTCTAATCCTACCTCAGGCACTTATTAGCTTTGTGACTTCAGCCAAGTCACTTAACCTCTCTCATGTTTTCTTATCTATAACATAGGTATAATAATATAATCTAACACCCAGTGCTATTGTGAAGATCAGATTAAATCACATATATAAAGTGTTTTGTGAATGTCAAAGCCATGTATCAGGGATAGTGATGATGATGATGATGAAAAAGAAAATGATGATGTATACTACCATATTTGGCAGTCCATTCTATTATTTTATTGCTCTAATAATTAGTGATTTTTTTCTTCATTAAGGTGAAAATTATTTCTCTACAACTTATACTTATTTTATCTTAATTCTCTGCTTCCTGGGATCAAACAAAACAAAATAAGTCTAATCTTTCTTCCACATTTCATATACTTGGGAAAATAAATAATATATCCCAATATATTATTGGATAATACAAAATATCTTCAATAATCTTTGATTTACTAGGAACACAATCTGATAAGTCTCCTCTGAATATGCTTCATTTGATTGATTGTCTTATAATACAGTGAATAAGGAATTATATTAATAAATGGGAAGATCAGGTTTAAATTCCCACTTCCAATGGAGTTATGGACAAGTCCATAGCCTTTATCTATTTTCATATTCTTATCTATTAAATGAAGGCACTAAACTTGATAATTTCTAAATTCCTAACAGCACTAAATCTACGATCCTATAAACTTTCTGAAAATTTGGAGATTTCCTAAGAAATTAATTTTGTTAGCATCTTCTAGATATTTGTGTCACTTGAGCAGCAAGATAGAAGAATATACATTTTCTGGGAATTCTATCATCTTTTAAACTTGTTCAAAGCAGAAAGTATACACCAAAGATAATGAAAGTTCAACTATTACCAGGGTTTGAGATATCCAGTATCCAAAAGCTTTAAAATCAACCCTAAATTGATCCTTGCTGACCTTAATCTCATTTCGTATTCCTTTCTTACAAGCAGCAAAGTTGCACTAGCAGTCTCAAAGACAGAACACAGACATACTACAAAACTCTCCTAGAAATCCCTGAATCCTTCCCTCTATCCAGTGCCACTGTGACAAAAGTTTTAGAATATGGACATCTGTCCTCACTGAATCAGATTGCTGAATAGTTGTAGCCCTTCAAAGTCTACCAGTTATAACCCCAAAATCACAGCACTGCAAAACTCTAGACATCCAATTCTGGAAACCAGGACTAAGGTACAGAGGAATCAGGGACACTTGGAGAAGATATTGTGTGTAATGAAAAGAGTGATAAGGGCTTTGCAGTACTCTGCTATGTCAGAGTAAAAGATCACAACTTGGAGCTGAGCATAGCTCTAACCATTCTAAAAACACCTAGACTGATGAATTGGAAGTTTGCCACTGTTGGAGGAGTTAGAGATGCTTTGAAATCTAATCCCCAAGGAAAGCAAACTCAAAGGGAAAGGAGTTAGAACATAAGTGAAAAGGAAAATAAAGGATTATTCAGCTAGAATTACTAAAGTTGCAGCAAAAAGAAAACTCAAAGACTTTGGATGTAAACAGATATATCAACAGGATACACAGAAAGAACACAAATAGTATTTACACATCTTATACACAAATTCAGGCATCTCTGAATAAATGCTGTAAAACAAAGGATAATGCCCCAAGATTTGAAGAGACTGAGGCCATGTTGAATTTGAAGAGGACTGGGAAATACAATATACAATTCTTGAGTGGTTCAAAAGACAAATGAGCATTATGAGAGAAAAAAAAAACAATATAGTCTGCACTGGAACAAAAACTGTCATCTGCAATGGGATAAAGAAATAAAAAAGAGAACAATAGATTAGATATGAGAAAACAGAAAAGTAAATGACAACCTAGAAAAATAGATGAAACAATTAAAATAAAATATGTTCACTATACCAATAAACATACTGATCTCAAAGATGGAGGAAGACAACCTAAGGATTGTAGGTCTTGCATATTTAACATATGAAAATGCTTATTAGCTATGTGATTTTATTAGCTATGTGACCTCAGCCAAGTCACTTAGACTCTCTCATGTTTTCTTATCTATAACATAGGTATAATAACATAATCTACCACCCAGTGCTATTGTGAAGATCAGATGAAATCACATGTATAAAGTATTTTGTGAATGTCAAATTGTGAATGTCTTGGGGAGGGAGGATGGAAGGGAATGAAAGAAAAAAATTAGAACACAAAGTTTTATGAAAATGAGTGTTGAACATAACATTTTCATGCTCTCTATTGATGTTTACTTGCATTGGGTTTCCTTTCTCTGATTTTTTTTCTTGAAGATAGGATGTTTCTTGCACAACAACTTTGCAAGTATTTTAACATTATTAACATTTAGTGGACTTCCTGCCATCTAGGGGAGGGGAGGGGACTGGGGTTAAAATTTGTAATGGAAAGCTTTGTAAAGATCAATGCTGAGGAACTACCCATACATATGTTATGCAAATAAAAACCTTTAATAAAAAAAAAGAAAATGAGTGTTTAAAATTATCTTTACATGTATTTGGAAAAAACATATTATTTTATAAAAAAGGATTATGTCTTTCCAGAAAAGCACAATAGAACAAAACAAAACAAACAATAAAAAATAAAACTTTAACATCATAATGAAGAAAATAAAAAACTGAGTAAATTTCAGAAATTCTGAACATAGAATATGAACTATGAACTAAAATAATTCATGGATCACTTCAAAACACAAAACAAAAAAAAGTATAAAATCTATAACAGTATAGTTAAGCTTATGAATTCTTTAAATGATCAGGAGAAAGATCTCCCAAAGACAAAGGAAAGGAAAAATAGGAGATTTGAATGATGAAAGACTATTCTGTAGACATTAGGAAAAGGAGGAAAGAATGTCATAATGTTTTCTGAAAAGCAAAAGAACTCAGAATTTGACCCAGAATGACTTGCCCTGCAAATCTGAGTTGCACTATGCATGAAAAAAATTTCAAAAAGTTCTTTAACAAAGTAGTAGGAACAATTTTTTTCAAAAAGAAAAAAAAGAACTGAAGAGATTGTTTGCTTATTATGAAAACAATCATAGACAACAAAACAATATCAGTAATGTTTGTATATGTCCTAAATCCCTTAAACATTAAGGAAAGTATGGAACTGAACAAATCAATGGAGAAAATAGCTATTAAAACTTATGGCATCTTCTAAATGGGACAGCAAAAGAATATAGACATTTTTGGCATCACATGGAACTTTTATAGAAAATGATCATGTGGTAGAGTACAAAAATATTGTGAACAAATGTAAAAAGGCAGAAATAGTTAATACATGTTTTACAAAACCTAATGCAATAAATATAAAACTTAATTCAGGGAATGCAATTAAAAGATTCTGACCCATTTGGAGACTTAACAATAGAATATTAAATAGTGAGTTTGTCAACAAATCATAAAAACAATTATTAAATATTTTAAAAAATAATAAAACAACATACCCAAAAATTTTAGGTCAAAGTTAAATAATACTCAATGGGAAATTCATAACCACACCATCATACATTTTAATAGCTTTTTATTTCTCTAAATATATGCAAAGTTAATTTTCAACGTTCACTTTTGCAGAATCCTGTGTTCCAAATTTTTCTCCCTCTTGCCCTCCCCCCTTCTCCTAGATAGAAAGCAATCCAGTATCAGTTAAACATATGCAATTCTCTTAAACATATTTCTATATTTATCATGACCCACAAGAAAAATTAGATCAAAAGGAAAAAAGCACAAGAAAGAAAAAAACAAAAAAGCAACAAGAAAAGTGAAAATACTGTACTTTGATCCACATTCAGTCTCCACATTTCTTCCTCTGGATGCAGATGACACTTTCCATTGCAAGTCTATTGGAATTACCTTGAATCACCTCATTGTTGAAAAGATCACAGCTGATCATCACATAATCTTTTTGTTACTATGCATAATGTTTCTTTTTTTGTTTGTTTGTTTTTTGTTGTTCTTGTTGTTGTTCTGCTCACATCACAGTATCGGTTCATTTGAGTCTTTCCAGGTTTTTTTTTCTGAAATCAGCTTGCTCATCATTTCTTAGAAAACAGTAACATTCCATTACATTCATATACTAACTTATTAATCTATTCCGCAGCTGATGGTCATCAACTCAATTTTCAGTTACATGACACTACAAAAAGGGCTGCTATAAATATCTTTGAACAAATGGATCCTTAAATCCCTTTTTTGATCTCTTTGGGGTACACATCAAATAGATAAATCAAAAGGTAAGCATAGTTTTATAGCCCCTTATGCATAGTTCCAAATTTCTCTTCAAAATGGTTTATACAAGCAATCATTAACAAAATAGAGAAAAAAAGGATTAATGAACTTCCTTTCCTGCTTCCCTGTGGGATAACATAGATTTAACTAGTTAGTTGAATGTGCCTTTTTGAGCCAATTCTCATGAAAGTAAGGTTCAGTCACTCCCCTTATTTCTCCCTTCTTCCCTTCCAATGTGAAAGCTTTTTCTTGCCAGTTTTATAGGAGATGATTTGCCTCATTCTATCTCTCCCTTTCTTTTTCCCCCAGTACATTCCTCTCTACCCCATCAATTTTACTTGTTTTCTTTTAGAATTCATCCATTCATATTTAATTCACACCTCTGCCCTCTGTCCAAATATATTCCTTGGAATTGCTTTTAGTGAGAAAGTTCTTATGAATTAAAGTATAATCTCCCCACATAGGTATGTAAACAGTTTATCCTTATTATTAAGTCCCTTATGATTTCCCTTTCCTATTGACCTTTATATAATTCTCTTGACTTTTGTATTTCAAAGTCAAATTTTTTATTCAGCTCTAGTCTTTTAATCAAGAAAGCTTGAATATCTATCCCCCCTCCCAAAGAATTATACCCAGTTCTGCTAGATAGATAGTTCTTGGTTGTTATCCTAGCTCCTTTTCCCTACAGAATATCATAGTTAAAGTGCTCTAATTTTGTGTTATACTGGCTAGGGTTCCAAGATACTTTGTTTCTTCTTGTTTACAGTATTTTCTTTTTGATCAGGGCACTCTGGAATTTGGCTAGTAATATACTCAGTTTTAATATGCTCTCTCCTGTATTACTAAAATGATTTTAGATTTCTTAGGAAATTCTTAGCCTTTGGTTGCACTTTTACATCTAATTTCTCTGAAACTTGGTTCTCTGCACTAAAATCATGGAGAAAATATATTTTTATGTTGTGAACTAGATTTTATCATCATAATTATTATCATTTATTATAAATAAGTTTGTCTTTTAATTATAGCACACAGCCTCTCATTCCAGGCAAAGAGTAATCATGAATCAAAATCAAGAACAAAAATTGTCAAGTGAAGATATGTCTTTATTTTCCCTTTAAGTAACTCCTAGATTTAGCCCCTTCTTTTATTTCCAGAGAATGGTACCAGACCTCCTTATTTCTCTTTTTTTATTGTTTTTTTTTTTTGAATTAAAGCTTTTTATTTACATAACATGAGTCACTTTTCTACATTAACCTTTGCAAAACTTTTTTTTTGTTCCAAGCTTTCCCCTTCCTTTCCCTGACCCACACCCCTAGATGACAGGTAATCTAATACATATTAAATATGTTAAATTATATGACAAATCCAATATATGTATACATATCTATACAGTTATCTTACTGCACAAGAAAAATCAGATCTAGAACGAAAAAAAAATAAAACAACCTAAGAAGGAAAACACAATGCAAGCAAATATTCACAGAAAGCGATAAAATGCTGTGTTGTGGCCCACACTCAGTTCCCTCAGGCCTCTCTCTGGGTGTATATGACTATCTTCATCACTGAACAATAGGAACTGATTTGAATCATCTCATTGTTGAAGAGAACCATGTCCCTCAGAATTGATCATAATATAGTCTTGAAGCTGTGTATAATGTTCTCCTGGTTCTGCTCATTTCACTCAACATCAATCCATTTAAGTCTCTCCAGGCCTCTCTGAAATCCTCCTGTTGGTAGTCTCTTACAGAACAATAATATTCCATAACATTCATATACCATAATTTATTCAGCCACTCTCCAATTGAGGGACATCCATTCAGTTTCCAGTTTCTAGCCACTACAAAAAGGGCTGCCACAAACATTCTTGCACATGTGGGTCTCTTTCCCTCCTTTAAGATTTCTTTGGGATATAGGCCCAATAGAAACACTGCTGGGACAGAGGGTTGCAAAGTTCGATCACTTTTTGAGCATAGTTCCAAATTGCTCTCCAGAATTGTTAGATCCTTTCACAATTCCACCAACAATGTATCAGTGTCCCAGTTTTTCCACATCCCCACCAACATTTGTCATTATCTTTTCCTATCATTTTAACCAGTCTGACAGGTATGTAGTGGTATCTCATAGTTGTCTTAATTTGCATTTCTTTGATCAATAGTGATTTGGAGCACCTTTTCATGTGACTAGAAATAGTTCTAATTTCATCATCTGAAAATTGTCTGTTCATATCCTTTGACCATTTATTGATTGCAGAATGGTGTGAATTCTTGTAAATATGAGACAATTCTCTATATATTTTAGAAATGAGGCCTTTATCAGAACCCTGAAATGTAAAGATGATTTCCCAATTTATTGCTTCCCTCCTAAACTTGTCTGCATTCGTTTTGTTTGTACAAAAAAATTTTAACTTAATATAATCAAAATTATCTATCTGGTGTTCAATTAAGAGTTCCAATTCTTTTTTGGACATAAATTTATTCCATCTCCACAGTTCTGAGAGGTAAACTATCCTATGTTCCTCTAATTTGCTTATAATATCATTCTTTATATCTAAATCGTGAACCCATTTAGATCTTATCTTAGTATGTGGTGTTAGGTGTGAGTCAAGCCCTAATTTCTTCCACACTAGTTTCCAATTTTCCCAGCATTTTTTGTCAAATAATGAGTACTTATCCCAGAAGATGGGGTCTTTGGGTTTGTCAAACACTAAATTGCTATAGTTATTGCCTAGTTTGTCCTGTGATCATATCCTATGCCACTGACCGACTACTCTCTATCTTAGCAAGTACTAAATGGTTTTGATGACCGCTGCTTTATAATATAGTCTTAGATCTGGTACAGCAAGGCCTAAAGGTCTCATTTCTAAAATATGTAAAGGGTTGTGTCAAATTTATAAAAATACAAGTCATTCCCCAATTGACAAATGGTGAAAGGACATGAACAGACAAAATTCAGATGATAAAATATAGTATGAAAAAGTCCTCTAAATCATTATTGATTAGAAAAATGCAAATTAAGTCAACTCTGAGGTACTACCTCACATCTCTCAAATTGGCTAAGCTAACAGGAAAATATAATGATAAATGTTGAAGGTGTGGGAAAACTGGGACACTAATACACTGTTGGTGGAGTTGTGAATGATCCAACCATTCTGGAAAACAGCCTGAAACTTTGCCCAAAGCGCTTTAAAACTGTGCATACCCTTTTTCCAAGCAGTACCAGTACTTTGTCTGTATCTCAAGGAAATCATAAAAAAGAGAAAAGAACCCACATGTGCAAAATTGTGTGTAGCAGCTCTTTTTATGGTATCAAAGAATTGGAAAATGAGTAGATGTCCATCAATTAGGGAATGTCTGAATAAGTCATGGTATATGAAGCAAAGGAATATTGTTGTTTTATAAAAAAAATGAACAAGCTGATTTTAGAAAGGCCTGGAAAGTTTTACATGAATTGATATTGAACGAAGTAAGCAGAACTAGGAATACATTGTACACAGTAACAGTAAAATTGAGTGAAGATCAACTATGAAAAATCCACTTGTTTACAATGGTTCTGTGATCCAAGTCAATCCCATTGAACTCTGGATATAAATGCCATCTGCATCCAAAAAAATAACTGTGGAGCTTGAAGGTAAATTAACATATTCTAAGTTTACTTCTTTTTTTCTGTTTTTTTTTTCCTCTTCCAGGGTTTTTCCCTTTCAATCTGATTTTTCTCTCCCAACATGATCTATAAAGAAACATACATTTAAAAAGTTAATAGATATGTACACTTAGAAAAAATAAAATAATTTTTAAAAAGAAGTGGACTATATAGAAAGAATAAGGAATGAGTATTTGTGAAGGAGTTTATATGAATTATGTAAAAATAAAAACTTTAGTTGCTAAAAGAATGGAAGGACTTTGTACCTAAAGAGATGGAAATAGTAATATGCTAGGAGGTAAGCTTTGTGGTTGGTTAGGGATAAGTGACAAGGAAAGATATGAGGAAGAGTGAGGCATTAAATAAGGGGAGTGATTTGCACCTAAATTTATAGGCTGGTTGTGAGAATCAAATGAAGTTATTCATGTAAAGTTTACTAAGCTTAAAATGTTTTATCAATGCCAGTTATTGTTTTAATATTAAGAAATTTTCACAATGCACTTGCCATGAATTTTCATTAGAATTATGATTTTCTTGTTTTAGCAATTCCATTCAATGTAATTATTTGAACCTCAAGAAGACTGCATCAATATTTCCATATTTTATGATGTCAACATTGAACTGAATTTAACACACATTTATTAAAAGCTTACTTTGCACAAAGTAAAAGAGCGTGCTATAGTGGTTAGAGAGTTACCTGATAGAAAAAATCGTATTCAAGTCATATTTGTGATAAGTTAACTTTGTGATTATCCTTGGCACGTTATTAAACTTGTTCAATGCTTCCAAGGAATTGTTTAAGAGAGATAGATTTAGCCTTAAATTAGTAGAGTGACCTCCTCTGTGAAAGCTTCCCAGGAAGATGAAAGTACTGTCCAAGAAAAATAAAGAAATAAAAACAATAATGCATAAATACATTGATGATACATGCAAGAATATGTTTGTTTGTTGGTTTATTTTTAATTAATTCTTAAACCCCCTAATGACAAAGAAGTTAAAGTTCATTCTCCTTCTGCCATCTAGATTGCAGAAGTAGCATACTACTTTTAATGTCTTAAAATTTTAAAGTTCCCTATCATCTGTTGTCTTTTTATATCTTGCTACCTTGTTTCTATTGAGCCCTGCATATCACTCATTTATGATGTAAAAAAAAAGATAATTTGACAAAAAAATTGATAATAAAAAAATCTAACATTTTGTTACATTTGTCCCCTTTCTCATATTTTCATTTCTTTCAGTCATGGCCCAAGATAATATCTCAACATTCTAAACCTGGATAGCTTTCATTGGTTTCATTAAGAAAATCATTATTTTATTCAAGAATTGTCCTTCCAGCTCTTCGTTGTTCTTTTTTTTTTCCTTCTCTATTCCATTAATTACTCTCTACATAGGCTATAATATTGCACCCGAATGGATCAGTTTTTTTGCAGAATTCTATAGTGCTATGATCAGTTGTTCAATAATAATGTTCCAAGTCAATAAATTGATCACATTTTCATAAGCTATCAAATGCTATTGGTCTGGCATTTGTCTTTCAAAAATAATTGTGAGATTTTATTTTCCTGAGTAATTTGACAATTTTCAGAAACTCCAAAAATTGCAAAAATCTTTGTTCAAGGTGATATGACATCTAGGAATCATGGTCTCACTTCACTAATTGTTTGCCTGTAAGAACATCAGAAATATATCTTGTCCAACTTTTCTATTTTGCAGAAAAGGAAAGAAGACCATACAGTAGCATTCTGGGATCAGCTGGAACAGAACAAAATGGTCTTTGCTAAATTTTTAGTAGAAGAATTTGCACCTCAGAATTTTACAAATTTTACAAATTTAGGCTTGATTTTTTGCTTATTGTTTATTTTGACTTGAAGTGATGGAAAAATACAAATAATGCAGACATTAAAGTATGGTCTTCCCTATACGTTTTGCGCTTCAGTGCTGGTTGTTAAAACATTTACTAGCATATTACTGTGCCACATATGCAAAGCGACTTTAACCTCACTATTACAGACAACACTGTAATCTTGGACCTAAATTATATCTCTGTTTACTATTCTATATCTCTTATGTGATTGAGGAGAAGTAGATCATACATGAAAAGACCAAGAGAATTTGTGTTGTTGGTCAATTGTTTCATTCTGTATGACTCTCAGTGATCCCATTTGGGGTTTTCTTTTCAAGGATACTGGAATGGTGGTGGAGCCAAGTCTTGTAATGAAAAATGCTTTCCATACCCAAAGAAATTACTAATTTTGTCTCAATACAGATTGGAGCATAAATTTTTAATTTTTTATGGGTTTATTTTTTTTTAGTGGGGAGTGAGGGTGAGATCTATGTTTTCTTTTGCAAGTACACTTTTATGGAAATGTTTTGCATAATTTGGCATATGCCTTCTTAAAGGAGGAAGAGAAATTGGAACTCAAAATTTTAAAAACAAATATAAAAATGGGTTTATATATGTAACTGAGGAAAATAAAAATATTAAATTAAAGCTACGTGGGTGGTTAGCTATTTCATAGATGAAGAAATTGAGGCAAACAAGGTTAAGTGATTTTGTCAAAGTCACATAAGTAGCAAGTGTCTCAGGGCAGATTTTATCTCTGGAAGATAAGTCTTCCTCATTCCAGGTTACCCTCTCCAGGAGCTTCTTATGAAATGAAATATTAACAAAAACAAGCTATAGCAAAAAGAAAAAAAATACAAAAATCCCAAAGGAAATGAAGAAAAGGAGTAATCAAACATGATAAAGATAATCAAGTCTTTTTGAACAAGGTAACTTTTTAGTGACAGATATATATTGGTTATGGAGATGTAAGCTCTGGATAGATTAATAGACTGTCTGAAAGTATAAAGGTAGAAATAATATAGTTTCATAAGACAGGCAGTTTTGACTGTGATCAATAAAGATTGATCTGGATTGCCTACTAGTCCTATGTAAGGGACCAAATATGTTAAGAATACCGAAACAAGAATTACTAACATGAATCAAGGGAGTCACTGAAGAATCTGGAACAGTGGAACAATGTGGTAAAAGTAGTCTGTGATAAAGATGTTTCTGGAGTGTCTGAATATAGAAATAAAGATCAGAAAGTAATGAACTATGAAATGATTGTTGTAATCTAGTTGTGAAGTGGAAATGGAATGGGCTTTTAGACCATCAGTCTAATCAGGCAATTGATAAACATTTTCTTTGTTATTGTTCAGTCATTTTCAGTAGTGTTGGAATCTTGCTGGCACAATTTGGAGTTTCCTTGGCAAAGATATTGGCATGGCTTGCCATTTCCCTCTTTAGTTCATTTTACAAATAAAGAAACTGGGGCAAATAGGGTTAGATTTACTTTATCTACTGCACCAAAAACCTGATATGTTTCAGGCATTAGACCTAATTTATTGTGATTAGAACACTTTACTTTATGGGGCATTAATTTCCACTCCATCAGGAGAGACTATTACATTAGGATCCTAGAGTAGAACTAGAAGGAACCTTATAATGAAGGATATGGTAGAATCACTTCATATTGGCTTACAAAAACTATCTTTTAAATTTTTTCCTTGTGAACATTTACACTTCAGAATTCTGAAAGCACTACAAAATGTGATTTAGATTATCATTTTGTTCATTTTTTACTTCATGAAATTGATCAAGAAAAGGTTAATGAATATAAAACTTAAAATTATGTTCAGAGAGACAATTGTTAATCATTTACCAGCACACCATTACTTATAGATCAATTTGTCCATACATCTCTTTATTTTATTGAAAACCTAATGGCAGAGGGAGAATTGAAGCAATATCATCAGATTTTAGATTTAGCACTCTTTCCAAGGTACCATGTTTCTTAGGTGACCTTTCTGATCTTATTCAGTTGGAAGCTCTTCTGTGATATAGTACTAGAGCAAAGGGGTGGAGGTATGCTATGAGAAATGAAAATGAAAGGATGTCTAGCTGAGCATCTCTAGAGAAAGGATAAACAAAACTTGATATTGGATTGGATGTATTGAGAAAAGTGAGAAGAGATAAAATTTTAAAATATCTATGGACCAAATAGTCTGGAAATTTATTCTTCTTATGAGGGCTAAAATAATCTTCCTGGGGCATAGGGCTGATTATGTTGTCCCAATGATGAAAAACTTTCAGTAGTTCCCAGTTGTCTCTAATATTCCAATGCAGATGTTTTTGCCTACAATATGTGGCTTTTTAAAAAAAGATTGATAATTATATTTTTTATAAAATTGTTGTCTTTTTAAATTCCATATATTTTATTTTATACATTCAAAATATTATTCTGACCAGATTTTATACTTCATAAGATTAATAAAGGGGACTATGAAACAAAGATCAGAAACTCCCACTCAAAAGGATCTTTGTTAATATCAATGTGATATCTCTTTTGATTGTTTGTTCATCATAGTCAAAAAAGACTAATGATATTATGATTTTGGCATTGAGGGACAGTGACTGATCAGTCCAACATGGGGCACAAATAACCCATAGAACATTTTCAATGAAGACATCTCCTAAGTGAACATTTTACATTTCCTTTGTGTTACTTTGATTCTGCTTTGCTAATAAAGCACAACACCTTTTCTTGATGCTGTTATACTATGGTGGTAGGTCTTTGCCAGCACCTTCCATGTATCACAATTGATACTAGAGATATTTAGAGAGACCTTAGAATGTCCTTGTACCATTTCTCCTGTGAGAGTACTTGGCTGGAAGTTGTTCAAAAAAAAAAATATATATATATATACATATATATATATATATATTTTAGATAAACATACATTTTGGTATTCACACTATAGGGCCAACCCATTGTGTTCTATGCACTAGTATTTGAATGCTTGAAAGTTCTTTGAGAAAACACTACAGTGTTCAGTACCTTATACTGCCAGGTAATTTTCAAAATCTTCCTAAAAAATCCAAATAGAATATTTTCTGGCATGGCACTTGAAAACTGGCTAGATTCCATAGACATGCATCAGTGAAATCAGCATGACTCTTCAGTTTGGCAGACAGACTAATATTTCTTTTCACTCCTGCTTTCCTTTTCTCCAAAACACTTAGCTGCTTTTTCAATATGTATTTCGACTTCATTATCCATATAGACTTCCCTGAAAACTAGATTGCCAAAGTAAGTGAGCACATCCATAGCTCTGCATTTCCTCTAATCAGAGGTTCCATATATGGATAGTATAATGCTGGCTGGTGAAAAACCTGTTTTCTTAGTGTGCATTGTCAGGCCAGAATTAGCACAAACAGCACAAAATTGATCCATATTCTATTGCATCTCAACCTCCAAAGTTGCATTGAATGTACAATCATATGCAAACAAAACATTGTGTATCAGTTCTCCCTCCATTTTAGTTTCGACTTGTATTATTTTCAAGTTAAATAGTTTTCTGATTCTCATCCCTCTCTTCACATTAATTCTCCAAAGAGACTCATCCAACATTTGGGGAATCTTCTCATTACTGGTGCTGAATAAACTATAATCTCCTTCCTCTGTTATCTCTCCTCCTTTACAGTTGACATATACCTTTGCACATCTTTGCATCTCCAGACTCTGAGAGCTTTGGCTTCTCTCTAAAGCACTGACTTTTCTTATTTAGAGACTACATTCAGATATTGCTACTGCTCAGAGTTTCATCCTCATAAACATCACGATGATTTCCTTGGGAAGAACAACAAGAGTTTAGCTACAGACAAGAGCTACCTTCCTCTCTCTTTCTTCCCATAATATTCATTCCTTATGTACTTACCTTGAAATTAATTTTAGTGGTCTTCAGTCAAATATGCTTTTCAAAGTTCATATTAGATACATTTTATCTCTGATCTTAATTTTCATTATCTTTATTCCTTCTCTATGGATGCTCAAACTCATTCAAGTTCTTTTCTCTCCCTTAAATTCTCTTGCACTCTTGTTCTACTTCATTCACTCAGGAATAGCTTCACACTCCATCACGAATGCTTATATATACTCAAGGGTCAAATCTCACTACCACGCCTAATAATGTTTGATCACCAGGCTCAAGGGAACACACTAAAACTTTTAAATTTGACCTAAGGGAATAATTAAAGATGGTTAATGGCATGTCTTCCCAACACAGATGCCTATCTTCCTTGAAATTCTCAGCCTTAATTTCAGATTTATTGGAAAAAAAATCCCACTTTGCATATTCTTTGTTCCAGTTGGAATAGACTAATTTTTAGTCTTCTTACCTCTATGAAATTTTCCATCACTATTTTCCCTCTTTCTTCCCAAATCCATCAAGTAATATTTTTTTGTTTTTCTTTTCAAAGGACTGCTTCATGTATAAATTTCTTGATAGGACCTTCAACAATGTCCACAATACCTCCCTTCTAGTATTATTCATGGCACTATTTTTCTTTCTAATTCATTTAATGTTTTCATAATATCTTATAGTAATGTGACATATGCAATTACCTTCACCCTACTCTTCCTCTCCTAAGCACTATATATTATAATTTGCATATCTTGATATTTTATCTTGATATGCTCAACATAGAGCACAGATTTGAAAAGAGTATGATCTTAATAGATGTTTTTGGATTGTAATAGATTTTTTAAATGCTGAGTGGGATCATGGGGAGATTAGGTAAACATATCTGCATGAAAAGTTGAAGGATTCTACTTTGTTTTGTTTTCTTGTTGTAGATTTTTTTGTGTGCATGTGTGTGTGTTTACATTTGTATTACAAATAAGTGGAAAGTTCCTATGAAGACATCATATAGACACATGAACATGTAAAGACATAGAATTAAAAGGAAAATGATATTCCTTAGAGAAAGTCATTAGATATCATGTTGTGAAAACTGCAACTGCAATAACTGAAATCAGAGCATAATATGCATGTTTTGGGGTATCCTGGGGTACATGATTCATATTGTATCTTTCCCTCTCTCCCAGTAAGATATAATCTCTTTGTGGGCAGGGCCTATATTACATGTCTGTCTTTTCACCTCCTATTTCCTAGCACAGTATTGTACACAAGGTGATTAATAAATATTCCTGGGATTAGGTATATGAATCTAAAGATCATTCAAAAGACCTAATTTGTAGAGGGGCTATTATTTGCTAAAGTGACCCTGGCAAATACTATGATGAGACATCTCCAGAATAAAATTGCATTCCCAAACCAGAGACTATTAAAATAACTGTAATATATGTCTTTAATAAATTGCATGAATGCCCACTGTGTTTAAGGCATCAAATCAGGTACTAAGAATGATGTAAATATTTTATACTATAATATGAATGTCAACATGTTCTTCACTCCTGGTGGTGCATCACATTCAATGTCACAAATTAAGCAATATCTGCATAACCCTGGTATCCAAAGCTTCAAGATAAGAAAAATTAAGATACACTGACTATTTGTTTTGTACTTTTTTTTGGAAGGAGGGAAAGGCTAAAAACAGTTATACTCAATATTGAGTTTTGGAAGCACCTGGCTGTCACAGTTGGAATACAGTGCAGGGACTGAAGTGAGGAAGACCTGATTTCAAATTTGGCCTCACAAATTTAATACCTGTGATATTCTGGGCAAGCTAATTAACCTCTGACTATCTCAATTTCTTCAACTGTAAATAGAAATAAAAATAACCATAGCATTTCAATACCAGCCAGTTGAAAGGAAAGAATTCAAACCCAGATGTTCCAACTTGAATCCATTATTCTTCCCAGTTTCCTCCACTAATTAAATTCCTATTTTACAAACCTTTATTAAGTGCCAGTAGGTTTAACACATTGGGGCAGCCAGGTGGTCCAGGAGGCAGAGCACCAGGACTGGAGTCAGAAAGATCTGAATCCAAATCCAGCCTTAGACATTTATGCAGACAAGTTCTGTAACTTCTATTTGCTTCATTTCCTTAGCTGTAAAATGGGGACACAATGGAGAAAGAAATGATTAATTGCTGCATTGCTTTGTCAATGGGACCATGTAGAGTCAGACATGACTGAACAGTTGAAAAATGACAATAACAAAGTTTAGTACATGATTCAAGGATCTGGAGATGCATAAACAAAATGAATTAATTCTCCTGTAATAAATTGTCTAATTTAAATATCCTTAGACAATTCCCTTTTATAATTCTTGTTTCTGGAAATTCTTTTGGACTAGTTGCCCACAGACCTATTTGCTTCTTTGTCAGTCCTTATCTCCTTTGTTTACTCCCTGAATTCTCATAGATATTGCCTGTTAAAAGACTGGTTCTGATTGGACTCAATGTTCTATATGTTATTTTCTCTTTACCACTTTCCTGAATTCTCCTCCCTTGAATATGTACATTAATATCCTGGCTATGACTCAGAATTCCAATGCTCAACATTTTTCCCCATTCTTAGCAATGACCTGTTTATGATTGGTGTGTCCAAATCAATCAATATCAGCTGAATTTGTAAGGATTAAGTGTGTGATAACCTGATAACCTTGAAACAAAGGTTCTGTAATTGATTGTTTGGTTAAGATTTTCGGTTAAAGATTGTTAGAGAGGATTTCATTGTGTATATGAATCAGATAATGCTTACTTTCCTCATGTATTTTGCTCTGTAATCCAAAGCTTCACAATTAAAATTGTTTAAAGCTTTGTCTATATGCCTGGTAGCAGAATCCTGACAGAACTACTGTGACAGCTTCCCTTTCAGTCAGATTGATCAGTGGGATTGTTCTCCATGGCTAGATGAGTAGAGCAATGTGTACCTCTTGGTTTCTGTCCATCATCCTGCCTTGTGCATTGTCTGTAGCTAATCTTCTTATAGGAGTTAGAGGTTACAATATTGTCTAACTATTTTCCTCCCAAGTCTGAGGACACTGCTATAGCAAGATAAAATCTACCCTGATTTTTTTAAAGAGTTTCAATTTAGTGTAGTTCTATCAGCTTAGCAAACAATTCAGATAGACAGCAACAGAATGAATAGAGTTACAGGAATATTGTGTGGCATCTGAAACAAAGTGCACTTTGAAAAAACAAAGCAATCTAATTGAATAGTGGTGTGTAAATATAATCTTGCAAAAGCATTGAATGGGAAAAGCTTACAAAATTTTGGACTGCTTTGATTTTTTTTTGGCAATAACCTCATATCTGTTGGGTCAGAAATTACTACATGAACACATGCCTCAGACATGAAGTGATTCCAGATTTCAGAAGAATCTAAGTGATTGATCTATGGATATTCACTTCTGGGCAACAAATTTAAGAAACAGTAAATGAATCATACTCTTGCTGATTCTCATCTGTTGTTCAGTGTTGGGGGTCACTTATTACTCCGAGCCCAATTTTGGGACACAAATATTAGAGAGCACTTTGAGAGGATTTGAAGTTCCAGCCTCTGCACTTGTGGCTGATCTGCCCCTTCTTCCTTGAGAGTGGGAAATTTTTTTGTCTCCTACTTCAAATCAGGGGCTTCTGTCACTGACTGAAGACAAGTTTTTAACCATCATTTGTATTGACTAAGGACACTGTGGGAATTTCTAATCTAGGTGATCTATTGAAAGGCCAAAGTGTTAAGGGAAGAGGTCAGGGCAGAATGTAATTAATGATACATAAAGCTATATTAATACAAGTATATTTATGCACTATCGTCAGAGAAAAGTTTAATTCCGCTTTCAATGGAATGGCCCCTGCTAAGGAGAAATTTCACTGAATTCCTTGGTGGTAGTGTTCTGCTATTCCAACAGCTTACATAATATATTTGAGAATGACAAAAGGTCTGATAGGGTCTAAGAGATTTAAGTAGGTGGTTCCACTTTGTGATTTTATAGAGTTTGAATTGTCTACATAGAATGAGAGCAAGATCCAAGGGAGCATGTCTGAATTGGGACAAGTGCTGTTGAAATGCCTGCATCTCCCAAGAAACTTCTTTCTTATGAATATGTCTCTGAGTCTTTTCTCTAAGAGTGTGACAACAAAGTAGAGAATCATCCAGGGAAATTTTGCATCTAATAGTCCCCTCAGTGAGTTTATGATATCCTGTGGCAACCTTTGATTCATTTTCCATGTAGCAAGCCACCTGATTTATTTTTAAAATTTATTTAATTTTTAAATTTTTTGAATTCAAATCTATGATTAAAAGAATACCAGTATGGTAGAATAGAGCACTAAAATGAAATATGAAAATGTGAGTTTCCATCCAGTTTTTGCAACTATCTTCTTGTATAATTTTGGGGGAGTCATTGAAACATACTTTAAGAATGATAGAACTATGATCTCAAAAATGTTATAATTCTGTATCTATAAACTTATAACTTCCATAGATTGTACCAATCAATCCTTTCTGTAGGGCTGGCAAAGGATGGGAGAGATAAGAGTTTCAGGAATATCCATAAAAAGGCTGGAAGGAAAATGAATAGTAACTATGGAGAGAAGAGAGAAGGACCAGGAGATATTTTCCCGTACAAAGAATGGAGAACACTATTATGAATTCTGGCCACTGTGAGA
Organism: Myrmecobius fasciatus; assembly: GCA_023553655.1. Classification (NCBI taxonomy): domain Eukaryota; kingdom Metazoa; phylum Chordata; class Mammalia; order Dasyuromorphia; family Myrmecobiidae; genus Myrmecobius; species Myrmecobius fasciatus. The sequence goes on from JAJPUD010016623.1 coordinate 28,319, forward strand.
AAATGGTGACTTGTAAACCAGGCTCCCGAGAGCTCAAGAACAATGACATAAGGAAGAGAGTTACACATAATCCTCTATGCTCACAATTACAGATAGAAAACTAAAATTGTAATTCAAAGGTGTAAAGGAGAGAATTCTGCCAGAAAAGCCTTTATTCTCTTTATCTAACAGTTAATGGATTCCAAGTATCTAAATACATTTCTGGGGATACTTATTCTATGATGTTTATTCTGTGGTTGGGGACTGGCTGAAGTGTCTTGGATTTGTATATGCTGTTTCAAGTTGGAAGTTTGAAAAGCTAAGCAAGTGATAAATATTCTCTTTTTTATCATTAATAGTTTTTATTTGCAAAACATATGTATGGGTAATTCCTAAACATTAACCCTTACAAAGCTTTCAGGTACAAATTTTCCCCCCTACTCCCCACCCCTCCCCTAGATAGCAGGATATCCACTACATGATAATTGTTAGAATACTTAAATCGAATATATGTATAGTTATTGCCACAAATCATTTTTTTTGTTCAGGAGAAATCGTATCTATAAGAAAGAATAATCCGATAAAGGAAATAAATGCAAGCAAACCTCAATAGAGAATATGAAAATGTTATGTTGTGGTCCACATTTCACATCCCTCTCTCTGGGTGTATATGGCCTTCTTCACTGAATAACTGGAATTGGTTTGAAGCATTTCATTGTTGAAGAGAGTCATGTACCTCAGAACTAATCCTCATATAGTACTGTTGTTGCCATATACAACAATCTCCTGGTTCTGCTCATCTCACTCAGCACCAGTTCATGCAAGTTTCTCCAGGCCTCTCTAAAATCGTCCTGCTGGTTGTTTCTTACAAAGCAATAATATTTCATGATATTCATATACCATAATTTATTCAGCCACTCTCCAATTGATGGGCATCCCTTCAGTTTCCAGTTTCTAGCCACTACAAAAAGGGCTGCCACAAACATTCTTGCACATGTGGGGCCCTTTCCTTCTTTTATGAATTCTTTGGGATATAAGCCCAATAGAAACACTTCTGGGTCAAAGGGTATGCATAGTTTGATAACTTTTTGAGCATAGGTCCAAATTGCTCTCCAGAATGGTTGGATCCATTCACAGCTCCACCAATAATGCATCAGTGTCCCAGTTTTCCCACATCCCCTCCAACATTCATCATTATCTTTTCCTGTCATTCTAGCCAATCTGACAGGTGTGTAGTGCTACCTCAGAATTGTCTTAATTTGCATTTCTCTGATCAATAGTGATTTGGAGCGACTTTTCATATGACTAGAGATGGTTTTAATTTCATCATCTGAAAATTGTCTGTTCATATCCTTTGACCATTTATCAATTGGAGAATGGCTTGAATTCTTATAAATGTGAGAAAATTCTCTATATATCTTAGAGATGAGACCTTTATCAGAACCTTTAAATGTAAAGATGATTTCCCAATTTGATGCTTCCCTCCTAATCTTGTCTGTATTAGTTTTGTTAGTACAGAAACTTTTTAACTTATTATAATCAAAATTATCTATCTGGTGTTCAATTAAGAGCTGAGATCTTCTTTGGACATAAATTTATTCCATGTCCACAGGTCTGAGAGGTAAACTATCCTATGTTCCTCTAATTTGGTTATAATATCACTGTTTATATCTAGATAATGAACCCCTTTAGATCTTATCTTGGTGTTCACTGTTAGGTGTGGGCCCAGCCTTAATTTCTTCCACACTAGTTTCCAATTTTCCCAGCAGTTTTTGCCGAATAGTGAGTACTTATCCCAAAAGCTGGGGTCTTTGGGTTTATCAAACACTAAATTGCTAACGTTATTACTTAGCTTGTCCTGATATCCTATTCTATGCCACTGATTTGACTGCTCTATTTCTCAGCCAGTACTATATGGTTTTGATGACCGCTGCTTTATAATATAGTTTTATATCTAGTACAGCAAGGCCCCCTTCATCTGTCTTTTTTTTTTTCATTAATTCCCTTGAAATCCTTGACCTTTTGTTCTTGCAAATGAACTTTGCTACTATTTTGTCTATAATTTCTTGGGAGTTTGATTGGTATGGCACTAAATAAGTAAATTAGTTTAGGTAGTATTGTCATTTTATTATATTTGCTCGGACTACCCATGAGCGCTTAATGTTTTTTCCAATTGACTAGGTTTGATTTTATTTGTGTGGAAAGTGTTTTGTAGTTTACTTCTTATATTTTCCTGACATTTTCTTGGCAGATATATTCCCAAATATTTTATGCTATCATCCGTTATTCTGAATGGTATTTCTTTTTCTATCTCTTGCTGCTGAACTTTGTTGGTAATATATAAAAATGCTGATGATTTATGTGGATTTATTTTGAATCCTGCAACTTTACTAAAGTTGTGAATTGTTTCTAGTAGTTTTTTTTTTTAATTGAGTCTCCAGGGTTCTCTAAGTGTACCATCATGTCATCTGCAAAGAGTAATAATTTGGTTTCTTCATTACCTACTCTAATTCCCTTTATCTCTTTTTCTTCTCATTACCAAAGCTAACATTTCTAATAAAATATTAAGTAGTAATGGTGACAGTGGGCAGCCTTGTTTCACTACTGATCTTATTGTGAATGGTTCTAGTTTGTCTCCATTACATATGATGCTTACTGATGGTTTTAAGTAGATGCTACTAATAATTTTAAGGAAAAGCCCATTTATTCCTCTACTCTCTAGGGTTTTTTAATAGGAATGGGTGTTGGATTTTATCAAATGCTTTTTCTGCATCTATGGAGATAATCATATTGTTTTTGTTAGTTTGGTCATTAATATAATTGATTATGCTGATAGTTTTCCTGATATTGAACCAGCCCTGTATTCCTGGTATAAATCCTACTTGGTCAAGATGTATTATCCTGGAGATAACTTTCCGTAATCTCGTTGCTAAAATCTTACTTAAAATTTTTGCATTAATATTCATTAGGGAAATGGGTCTATAGTGTTCTTTCTCTGTTTCCACCCTACCTGGTTTAGCTATCAGCACCATACCTGTATCATAGAAGGAATTTGGTAATGTACCTTCTGTCCCTATTTTTTCAAATAGTTTGTATAGTATTGGAATTAATTGTTCTTTGAATGTTTGGTTGAATTCACATGTAAAACCATCTGGCCCTGGAAATTTTTTCTAAGGGAGTTGATTAATAGCTTGTTCTATTTCTTTTTCTAAAATGGGGCTATTTAAATAATTTATTTCCTCTTCTGTTAACCTAGGCAATCTATATTTTTGTAGATATTCCTCCATTTCATTTAGATTATCAAACTTACTGGCATAAAGTTGGGCAAAATAACTTCTAATTATTACTCTAATTTCCTCTTCATTGGAGGAAAATTCTCCCTTATCATTCTTGAGACTAACAATTTGATTTTCCTCTTTCCTTTTTCTGATCAAATTAACTAACGGCTTATCTATTTTGTTGCATTATTCATAAACCCAACTCTTAGTTTTATTTATTAATTCAATATTTTTCTTATTTTCAATTTTATTAATTTCTCCTTTTATTTTTAGAATTTCCAATTTGGTATTTAATTGAGGGTTCTTAATTTGTTCTTCTTCTAGTTTTTTTTAATTGTAACCCTAATTCATTGATCTTCTCTTTCTCTATTTTATACAAATAAGCATCTAGGGATATAAAGTTACCCCTTATAACCACTTTGGCCGTATCCCACAAATTTTGGTATGTTATCTCATTGTTGTCATTCTCCTGGATGAAATTATCGATTGTGTCTATAATTTGCTCTTTCACCCATTCATTCTTCAGGACTAGATTATTTCATTTCCAATTAACTTTTGGTCTATTTTCTCCTGGCTTTATATTACATGTGATTTTTATTGCATCATGATCTGAAAAGGATACATTTACTATTTCTGCTTTTCTGCATTTGATTTTGAGGTTTTTATGCCCTCACACATGATCAATTTCCGATTAAGTTCCATGAACCCCTGAGAATAAAGTATACTCCCTTCTATCACCATTCAATTTCCTACAGAGATCTGTCATACCTAACTTTTCTAACATTTTGTTTATCTCCCTAACTTCTTTCTTATTTATTTTGTGGTTTGATTTATCTAATTCTGAGAGAGCAAGGTTGAGATCCCCCACTAGTATAGTATTACTGTCTATTTCTCCTTGCATCTCTCTTAACTTCTCCTCTAGGAATTTGGATGCTATACCACTTGGTGCATATATGTTAAGTATTGATGCTGCTTCATTGTCTATGGAACCCTTTAGTAAAATGTAGTTTCCTTCCTTATCTCTTTTAATTAGATCTATTTTTTGCTTTTACTTGATCTGAGATAAGGATTGCTACCCCTGCTTTTTTTTGTTCACTTGAAGCATAAAAGATTCTGCCCCAGCCCTTTACCTTCATTCTGTATGTATCTCTATGTTTTAAATGTGTTTCTTGTAAACAACATATTGTAGGATTCTGGCTTTTAATCCAGTCCGCTATCTGCTTACGTTTTATGGGAGAGTTCATCCCATTCACATTCACAGTTAAAATGACTATATCTATATTTCCTGCCATCTTATTTACCAAAAGTTATATTTTTCTTTTCCCTTTCCCCTTACTCCCTTCCCCCCTCACCAGTATTTTATTTTTGATGACCACCTGCCTCTAACAGTCCTCCCCCCTTTAAAATCCTTCTTCTTTTATACACCTTTCCCCTAATCCTTCTATTAATTTATCCCTTTCTTTTCCTCCTTTCCCTCCTACTTCCCTATACAGAGGGCCAAGTTTTTCCCTGAAATCAAATGTGTCTGATATGCTCTTTTAGAGCCCAATCTAATGAGAGTAAGATTTACACAATACTCATCACCCTCCCTTCTTTCCCTCAATTATATTAGATTTTCTCTGTCTCTTCATGAGAATTTGCCTTATTTTACCTCCTTTTTTTTACTTTATTTTACCTCCTTTCCCTTCCCCCTCCCCTTTTTTTTTACAGTATGATATACCTTCCACCTCTAATTTCTTTTCGATTATTATCAAAGTAAAATCAAATTATATCCCCATTCTTTAAGGCTACCCCTAGTAGAGATATAGTTATCAAGAGTTCTTTCCTTTTTACCTTTTTACGCTTCTCTAGAGTTCTGTGTTTGGAGGTCAAATTTTTTGTTCAGATCTGGTCTTTTCATTAGAAATAGGTGAAATTCTCCTGTATCATTGAATGACCATCTTCCAGGGAAGAAGATGGT